>CAUZXS010005174.1:2500-7500 GCA_963585895.1 Sepioteuthis lessoniana | reverse complement strand
AGCAAAAATTATTTTAATTTCGCAAAAATATTTATTTTTAAGCTATTCAAAATGTTACCTTATCAAATATAATACCCCAATCTTGAACAGAGATCTCTCATCAAAATGTTTGTTGACGAAGAAGTGCAAATCATGTGAAATTTACCGAAAAATGTGTAATGTGCTAGGAGAAGCATGTAATAATTTAAAAAAATGTTTTCAAATGGAATAAGCCTGGGTTTGCCTCTTCGAGTCGAAAAGACAGTCCATTGAGTGGAAACTGACTCTCTGGTCAAGAAAAATTTCCAGACGCAGCGATCAGTAAAGAAGGTGGTGATTCACTGTATTCTGGTATATTAAAAGACCCATCTCTATCGATTTCTTTGAAAAAGATAAGACTATAATCAGCGCCTCCTATTAGCAACTCCAAAGGCAATATTTCATCTTATTTATTGAATGACCTTCGTATATATATATATATATATATATATATATATATATATATATACTAAAACAATTTGAATTCCTTAAATTTTTTTTTGTAAGTAGTGTCTTAACAAAAACGCTGTTTTTTCAGGTTTGGTTAGTTTTATGGCCTATCAACCTCTTACAGTCTATTTAATGCCAACATTTGATCAATTTTAAAACTTGTAACCATAGCTATTTTACCCAGTTGGTTTTTAAGTATACCGTGTTAATATTGATAATTTTCAAAGTGGTACATCTGTCCCATACAGAGCAATTTTACAGGTACAACCACTCCAGATCAGAGTTGACCTGGGAGTAATGAAAATAAAGTATTACTCTATACGTCACAGATCCTCAGAACTGGAGCCTTACCACTAGGTGCAATTTAGAGTCTTACCAAGCGTTACTGATAGACGAAAACTGAGAAGCTAGATTAAAAAAAATTATGACTATTTTGAACTGTCTTTGATTACTTATAAGTTAGTCGCTTCGAGTCATGATTACGTAGTATATAGTATAGAAGAAACTTACGGGGTGCCTTCAATAAGTTTCTTGACTTTTTTGTACAGGCATTTAAAATAGTCATAGACTCGCGAAAATTCAGTATGTTATTGCTATACGTCTTATGAGATGACTGACCGATGTTTATGATTTCAGGTTCAAAGGAACAGCTACAGCAGGAATTGGAATACACCCTACTAAAGCCTGATTGTCACAGCTGGTGAATTTCAAAAATGCAATCTGGACGTGAGGACTATCAAGAAAAACGATATGCAATCAAATTCTGTTTTAAACTTGGAAAAATGCTACAGAAACGCATGGAATTCTTCAGACTGCTTTTGGAGCATCTTGCATGAATCGAGCATTAGTTTTTGAGTGGCATAAGAGATTCAAGGAAGGCAGGGAGTCTGTGAGGGATGATGAGAGGTGTGGGAGGAGTAAGGAAGTCAGAACACCAAAGTTGATTGGCCAAAGGGTTAGTGTTAGGGTTACTATGTTCAAATCGGGTCAGTGGCATTTCCACCAGGACGATGCACCTGTCCTCAACTCCATCCTTGTCACAGACTATTTGACCAAGATGGGCATCAAGACAGTTCGTCACCCTCCCTATTGTCCAGACCTTGCTCCCCGAGACTTTTGTTTATTCCCTAAGCTCACAGGCTGTCATATGCTGTCGTTATGAGACAATTGAGGAGATGAAAGAGTCTGTGACGAAGGTCATTGACACGCTCACACAAGAGGACTTCCACGAGGCCTTCCTGAAGTTGTTGGAACGATACAACAAGTGTATTGCAGCCGGAGGAGATTACTTCGAAAGGGACTAGAGTTTCATATGTGTACTATCAATAAAAGTGTCCATACGAAAAAAGTCAGGAAACTTATTTAATGATGCTCGTATTATCATGTGTGAAATTTGACATAGGTTTTGATTTTATCTGTCAAGAAGAGAACTTAGGTTTTTATTACAATTGTTACGGCACCACAATAAAAAAAAGAAGTTTAAAGAATTATTTTAGCATCTTATAACCAACATATATTATTTTTATTTACTCCTTGAGAGATTTTCACATCAGTGTCAGCTGATGGTTTTTCACTGGAGTTTGAGTGACACCAAGTCTCCTCAAGACTCTACTTCGTATTCTGACCGTTCTCAATAATGTAGATATTTGGGTGGTCTCCCTTCGTCCTCTTATTTCCTGGTCCTCCAGTCCCTTTGATAATCCTACGGTGACTGTACCAAAAGCACCAATCATGATTGGTACAATCGTCACTTTCATGTTCCACAATTTTTAAAATTCTCTGGCAAGTTCGAGACGCTTATCTTTCTTTTCAGTTTCTTTCAGTTTTATTCTGTGGTTAGCTGGGACAGCAAAGTCCACAATTTTGCCAGTTCTTTTTTTGTTGATTATTATAAGGTCTGGTCTTCTGACCGAGATTAGGTGACCCGTTTGTATGTCAAAGTCCCATAGGAGTTTATGTGTGTCATCTTTCAGGACAGATTTCTGGGTTGTGCATATACCATTTGTTCGCATGGCCAAATCTAAATTTTTTTCATAACTCTCAGTAGATCACCTTGCCCACCCAGTCATGTCTAGTCTTATACTCCTGTGCTAATTTACTGCATTATTATTATTATTTACTCATTTTTCACATCACTGAAGATTGAGTGACAGCAAGTCTCCTCAAGTCTCCAGGACTCTTCTCAGTATTCTGGCCGTTTTCAATAATGCTGTTGCTTGGATGGTCTCCACTCGGCCGCCAACTTCCAAATCTTCCAGACCCTTTAATAATCCTTTAATTACGGTGCCAAAAGCACCAATCACAATTGGTATAATTGTCACCTTCATATTCCATAGTTTTTTTCAATTCTCTAGCAAGGTCGAGGTACTTATCCTTCTTTTCACATTCTTTCAGTTTTAGTCTGTGGTCAGCCGGGACAGCAAAGTCGACAATATTGCAGATTTTCTTTTTTTTTTTTGTTGATTATTATAAGGTCCGGTCTTCTGGCCAAGATTAGGGGATCAGTTTGTATTATTATTATTATTATTATTATTTTACTTCTTTGAGAGTTTTTTCACCAATAATATGTTGTTTTTCTACTGGAGTTTGAGAGACAGCGAGTCTCCCAGACTCTTCTCAGTGTTTTGGTCTATCCTAATAAAGCTGTAGTCTGAATGGTCTCCACTTGTCTTCTTATTTCCAAGACGTCCAGTCCCTTAACCGATCCTTTGGAGATTGTTCCGAGTGCACCAAACACGATTGGTATCACCGTCACACTGTTTCAAAGTTATTTTTTGTTCTCTAAGTATTTATCTCTCTTTTTGTTTAGTTTTATTTTCACTTACTGGTCCCCACTATGACAGGTTCTCTTTTTCTTCTGTAGACTATCACTGGGTGTGGTTGTCTGGCCGAGATTTGGTGATCTGTTTGTATCTCTAAATCCCTGAGAATGGTGCGCGTTTCATTCTCCAGTGCAGATTCTATTTAGTGCATATACCATTTGTGAATATGGTCTATTATCATTACTATTATTATTTTACTCCTTGAGAGTTTTTCACATAAGCATTAGCCGACGGTCTTTCACGGGAGTTTGAGTGACAGCGAGTCTCCAGGACTCTTCTCAGTATTCTGACCGATCTCAGTTTGGACAGTCTCCTCTCGTGTCGTTATTTCCAAATCCTCCAGTCCTTGTACCAATCCTTTGGTGACGGTACTAAGAGCACCAATTACAATTGGTATAACCGTCACTTTCATGTTCCACGGTTTTTTCAATTCCCTAGCAAGGTCCAGGTACTTATTCCTCTTTTCGTTTTCTTTCAATTTTACGCTGTGGTCCGCTGGGACAGCCAAGTACACAATTCTGCAAGTTCTCTCTTTTTTTATTGATTATTATAAGTTCGGGTCGTCTGTCTGAGATTAGGTGATCCGTTTGTATGAAAAAATCCCTTAGGGGTTTGTGCATCTCATTCTCTCGGACAGATTTCTGGGTTGTGCATATACCATTTGTTCGTATGGTCAAACTTCAATTTCTTGCACGATTCTCTGTGGATCACCGTGCCCACCCATCGTTTCTAGTCTTATACTCTTTTTATGCTAATTTGCTGCATTCGCTTATAATGTGATTGATCGTTTCGTCTCTATCACCACATAACCTACACCTGCTGTTTTGTTGCGTCTTATCTATTCCCGCCTTGATATAGTTAATCCTTATGGCGTTGTTTTGTGTTGCTTTTAAAAGAGATTCAGTTTCTCTCTAAAGGTTTCCTTTTCTCAACCATGTCCACGTTTTCTCGTGTGAGATGTTGCTTGTTAGTCCCTTAAAACGACCATAGAGTTTTCTTTCCACTTTTATTTTCTGGTTTCGTGTCGTTAGTATTGTTTCTGGTGGCTGTAATCAGTCTTCCTCAGCGCTTTACTATGTAGTCTTCAGTCTTTGTATCGATGCGTCAACGCTGTCTTCAATGCTGGTCAGTCCTCTTCTTCCTTCTTTTCTGGGGACATATAGTCTGTCAACGTCATCTGTTGGGTGTTGAGGTGCCCGTGGTGTAATGGTTATCGTCGTAGGAATTGGATATGGCGACACGAGTTCAAGTCCTGGACGAGACTGATTGCATTTCATATAGCACTAATATCCTTGGGAAAGGTATGAATCCAATTATTCTCCCTCCAGCTATGGGTAAATAGTAGGACAGACTAGGTTCTTCAGCCTTGGTGAGGCAACTAGTCTAAGAGAAGGAAAAACTCTGAATTCAAACCTGTTAAACTCCGCTTAAAAAAATTGACCTTGTGTCATATCCTGCCCGAGCGGAGGGGTTGGGTAAATAGGGTCATCTGTTGGGTGTAATGTCTTATGCATGGTCACTAGCTTTCTTGTTCCCTGGCCCATTTGTTTAAGTTCTTCTTTGATTCACTTTAAGAATGGTCTCGAGTATATTACGGGGAGTAACAGCCCATGTATTTATCTCTTTAACAAGGTTCCTGCTATAGAGTTTTGTCTCGAGTAATTTTATGGTTCTTCCGAGATACTCTTAAAATTTTTTCTTTCATTTCCA
>CAUZXS010005173.1:0-17500 GCA_963585895.1 Sepioteuthis lessoniana | reverse complement strand
AGGGGGGAAAAAAAGGAAAAGAAAATCTGATAAAGAAATGAAACAAATCTTTCATTTTATTTTTGTTGTTATTTAAGCTTTCTTTTTCGTTTTTCTTTCTTTTTTTTTTCCAGTTGCCGTTATAGAGTTCTTCTCTAACAAATAAAATTGAATATATTTTACTGAGGTGTAATTAATAAACTAGCAGTTGCCAGGGAAACTGATCTTGCAATAAAATATAAAAAAATAAAGTGAAGACATTACAGAAATAAAATTAATGCTATTCTCAAATAAATACTTTGAAGGTCCTCCGGGACATTGACGCTGAGCAATCAGATTTTCGATGTTCAAAAATTGTTTTAGTCCATCAGAAAAAAAAGCCACTACCAAAATTCAAACTTTAATCGTCATTGAAATAATTTCGACATAATCCAGATTTCTAACTTCAGTTTATCCTCCACTAATCTTTATATTAGTATGAAAGCATCAGATATGAATAAAAAATAATTGCCGAAGTATTGCGGATGACAACTATTTATCTGTATACTAGACGACCCAGATACCAACGGGTTACTATTCAGGGTGGTTTCGATGCTTACATTTAAAAAGGAATTAAGGATTTTAATTAGCCTTTCATATTTATCTCGGTTATATCGAGCATTTAAATGGTTAAAAAATGCATTCTGCGAAAACAAAGACATCACAAAATTGACAACTATAGATTGAACAGATAATTGGTTGATTATCTAAGTTAAAGTTTATTAAAAGTGTTGCTATGGTGCGCCGTTTTTGCTGGGTAGTGATGACGTATATAAAAATATACTTCCGAGTTCAAATCCTGTACGAGGCTTTTTGAGTTTTACTCCGAGCTAATGCCTTTAAGAAAGGCAAGAATCCATTTGTTCTCTCCTTCTAGATATGAATATGTAGAAACGCAGACTAGATCCTTTAGCCTTGAAAGGCAACTAATCTCGGAGGAGAAAAACATTGTATTAAACCAGCTGTTCGCGATTTTAAAATGACCTTGTGTCGCATCTTATCCGTGGCAGAGGGCTTTCGTAAATGCATACACACATAAATACAAAATTAGGTTATTAATGATACATAAAAATCAGATTGATACTAGGGTATCTGTCTACCTACTAACCAGATTGATACTAGAGTATCATCCGACCTATCAGATTGATACTAGAGTATCTACCTACCAATCAGATTGATACTAGAGTATCTGTCTAGCAATCAGATTGATACTAGAGTATCTGCTTCCCTATCAGATTGATACTAGAATATATACCTACCAATCAGATTGATACTAGAGTACGTGGTGCCTTCAATAAGTTTCTAGACTTTTTTGTACAGGCATTTATAATTGTCGTAGACTCTGGAAAATTCAGTATGTTACTCCTATACATCTTATGTGATGACTGACCAATTTTTATGATTACAACTTCAAATGAACCGCTACAGCAGCAATTGGAATACACCCTACTAAAACCTGATTGTCACAGCTGGTGAATTTCAAAAATGCAATCTGGACGTGGGGACACTTTAGAAGAACTATATGCAATAAAATTCTGTTTTAAACTTGGAAAAATGACTCAGAAACGTACGGAATGCTTCAGACTGCTTTTCGACCATCTTACATGAATCGAGCATCAGTTTTTGAGTGGCATAAGATGATTCGAGGATGGCAGGGAGTCTGTGAAGGATGATGAGAGGTGTGAGAGGAGTAAGAAAGTCAATACACCAGAGTTGATTGGCCAAACGGTTAGGGTTAGGGTTACTCAGTTGGGGTTTTAAGGGAGTTCAGGAAGAGATTCCGTCAGAAGAGGCCAGCACTCTTCAAATCGGGTCAGTGGCATTTTCACCAGGACAATGCACCAGTCCACAACTCCATCCTTGTCACAGACTATTTGACCAAGATGGGCATCAAGACAGTTCCTCAGCCTCCCTATTGTCAACACCTTGGTCCCTGTGAGTTTTGGTTATTCCCTAAGCTCACAGGCTGTCATTATGAGACATTTGAGGAGATGAAAGAGGCTGTGACGAAGGTCATTGACACGCTCACACAAGAGGACTTCCATGGGGCCTTCCAGATGTTGTTGTAATGGTACAACAAGTGCATTGCAGCCGGAGGAGATTACTTCGAAGGGGACTAGAGATACACGTGTGTACTATCAATAAAAGTGCCCATACGAAAAAAAAGTCTGGAAATTTATTTAATGATCCTCGTAACTACCTACCAATCAGATTGATACTAGAGTATCTTCCTTCCTATTTTATTGATACTAGAGTATCTGCTTATCTATCAGATTGATTCTAGTGTATCTACCTACCAATCAGATTTATACTAGAATATCTACCTACCAATCTGATTGATACCTGCCTACAAAATTGATACCATTACATCTTCCAAGCTAGCAGATTTATTCTATAGTGTTTATCTACTTTCTAAATTGATACGTTTGTATCCACCTATTTACCAGATTGGAACTATAACCTCTACCAATCAGACTGACTTTACTGAATCTAATACCGACTAGCATAATGTTATAGTATCTACTTAAAAGACTGATACTATAATATCTACCTACAAGATTGATACAATAGCATCTACCAACCAAAATTGTTTATAAGTAAGTCAACCAGATCATTGTTTGTAATGATTGATTCCCCCCTTCTTCTGAACAAGTATTAAACTCAACTAAGCTTAATAGATAACTCTCAACAGATTTCAGTAAGGATAATATCGCTTCAATAAATTTGCATAAAAAATAATTACTAATTCAAAATTTGAGAAAAGAACTTATAATTTATTTTTTGCTGTATCGATTAAACAAAACCAACGGACATTATGGAGTTAGCAAAGATTATGAAATCATGTTTTATTCACTCTCACCCTCACTTTTTTGTGCTCTCAAAACACAATTTGCGAGCAAATACACACACTCATAATTTTACATACAAATGCTTATTCAAGAAAGTTGGAATTAATAATTAATAATTATTCTTTTTCTTTTTATCCCAAACGATTTGGATGATGCCTTCTTCGGCCTTCTTCGGGTTGGTGCTGAAACTTAAAGCAGCATATCACGGTTTAGCGTTGCAGTAAAATCCCTCTAGGCTCAACACACAAATCCGGAAGACCGAAGAACTTATCAGCCAAAACGTCATCGTGAAATTTTTTTTAAAAAAAAGTAATCATAAGAAAACTATTCCGAATAATGGAAGAATGAACGTCTCATTTTCGATTGTTTGTTTTTTATTTTGTTTAGTTTGTTACAGCCTGGCAGATTCACGCAGAAGACCGAAGCATATATCGGCCAAATATCATAAGAAAGAAATTCCCGAGCAGAATAATAACTATTTCAAAAAATGAAAGCGTGAACGAATATTCCCATCTAAATCGTTTTTATGTTTCGTCGGATGTGTTCTCCGGCCTTCCTAAAGTGGATTTTACATCCCCCAATAAATGCACCGCCTTTAGATTAAAACTGGACAGTTTCAGTACGTAAATACTAAAGACCAAGAAAGGTATCATAGTAATCTTCGCGGTAAAAAATTTAAAAAAAAAAAAGATTAAATGAAAATAAAAACTTGCCCGAATAATCGGAGCAAGCGTCTACCTATTCATCAAGCATTGGTTCCAACATTTCGACAGATATATCTTTTAACTTTCCTCGGATAAGTGTTAGATGCCATCACAGTTTTGAGAGCTGAGGACACTCGGCACGCAAATCAGAAAGGCCGAAGGCTTTAACGTTATGGCAAAAATAAATAATAGCAGTTAATGGTAAAAAATGCATAATCTAAGTAATTTTCTAAATAATAAATAGTAAAATAAAATGTGTTTTCAATAGAAAAGTAAGTAAAACCAAAGCGCATAAATGCTTATATGTTCATCGTCAAATGGTTTGAAATTGTCTACGAAAGAAACTTGCTTATCATACGATCAAAATCTAACGACAATTTCATTACTTAAAAATCCGTCAACATGATAAAAGATTGATTGACTTTCTTTACTTCGCTGTTTACATAATCCATTATATCAAGGTTATGATACATAAAACAAATACGCCAAAGCTTTCATTCTCTTTCATCATTATATAAATAATTTTGTCGTTTGAGGGGAAAATTAAACAATAATCACGGTTGTATTTAGACGAGCTACGTTAGCAATGTTTCAGCTTCTTTATTTTTTTTTTTTAATCTCCGATCACCGACTTTATCTCTACTACGCCATTCTATCGTTCAGCTTTTTGTTATTTTCTGAGCAAAGAAAATAAATAGTTCTGACATTTGAAATGAAATTGATGATTAAGCATCAAATTTTGCCATTTTTTCTATCTAAAATTTGTTTTCGGTACTTTGTTGTGCATTCAAAAAGATAGACAAAAAATTGAAATTTCTACGGTCAGCAATAAAGAAAAGTGTCATTGAGTATTGAATTACAAAGGGTGAGAAAAAAAGTCTCAATCTAACCAAAAAAGGAATATTTTTTAAATTTTTAATTGACTTTTTGAAAAAAAACTAAAGGAGTCTTTGGAAATGTATGGATCGAACTCTTCTTCCTCTGGATATGAGTAAATGGTAGTACCGACTGGGCTCTTTAACCTATACACAGAAACCGACAAAGGAGAGGGAAAACTAAATTCAAAATCAGTTATTGACATAGAGAGGTATGAGTTGAACCTTTTCTATTCTTGCCCAAGATGCATTATATGAATACCTCCCACCAATGACGAAACCAGGTTACGAGACCAGTGAGAAAAAAGAAACTTGACAAACAATGCCCTAAGAGTGTTTTTAATTGCCCTATTCCATTTCCAACGGCCAGTACATTTCATTGTTTTTGGTCTTTCTCTTCTGAGTAAAGACGAGAATTTTTCATCACCAAACCCCCGTAGGTGCATAATCTTTTGTCGATTGTGCAATGAACGATTAAATAAGCCTGTCAAAATTAAATATATCCTGTCAAAACGGATATTATTAGTTTATTATTATGACTAAACTATACAGCATCAAAACACTATAACCAGAAATATGCATATCTAACAGTCTAAAAATAAATACTTTGTTTATATATATGTATGCAATTTTATATTAGGTTATAGAGCGGTAGCAATTTCATTTTTGGTCACATAATTGCAATGCTTTAGAGTTTGCTAATAAATAATACGTAATGATATCCGTTTTTGAGAAAATAGAAAAATATCATTTGGAAAAATCAGAACTTTTTTTGGAGAAATCGATCCACAACTTCACAGATTTTGGCTATACGTCGAACAATTGAAGGATACAATGAAAAAAATATCGTGGCAACACTATTGTTCGTAGATTTCTTCAAAGCATTTCTTTAGAATCAAATATTTATTTTCTTCACTTTTCTAATATTTATTCAAACAAGGATGCCAAATAATTTTTAATGAGTTTCATTGTCGATCTCAAGAAAATTGATATATTGATTATAGGACAATGCACTGATCGAAATAAATATACTTAAAGTTTCGATTTATTTTAGAACTTCAACTCCAAGACAGAATTTTCATTCGTCCACCTGTTTTGATAATTCATATTCGGTCTCGATTCCCTAAAACCTCCTGATAACAAGGTTGGGTTGGTTGGTTTTTTGGTTGGCTGATTTAATTTTCGGCATGTCAACCCCAGTTGGGTTATTTACTTACAAAGTCATAGTGGACTAGGGAGTAATGGCAACAAAGGGGTAATCCACATTCCACAAAGCTCCACAATTGGAGCCTGACTCCCGGATGTAGTTTAAAGATATACTCTGAAGACACCTTTGGTAGGGTCTAAACATTCTGCAGAATATGCAGTCGACGTATTCAACAGGTCACACAACCAGCAGGTCTTTCATATTCGAATGAAGACTGCTAACCTAAGTAAATACCAATAAATGCCAAATCAAAAAAGTCATGCCTAATAGTTAAATTGTTTATAGATAGATTCTTAACGTGACTTTTTATAAAGAGTATTAAAGGCTACTAGATAAAACAATACCCTGGTGAAGGTCCGTGAAGTTAGCAACGAAACGTAATTCTAAATAAGCAACTAAAAATTAGGATGCAAGTCTTCATAGGCCATTAATTTGAAATCTTTTGAGTCTCCATAGCATATGAACAAGTCAGGTGTTCTTAAGTGACACCCAGAATAATTTCAGCTTCTCTGTTTTGAGTGAAACAGACGGCCCGAACCAAGTGCAGTGTAAAAACCGACATTGATTTAATTAATTGCACGTGTGCATGAAACCTTAGAGCCTCAAAGGCGATTTACATGCTTTAATCCGAACCACAACCACCGAAAAGAGGGAATTTAGTGCCGTCGTTTTGTGGGAAGGGGACTGAGAGAAAAGCAAAAAACAGAAAAGATGAGAAGGAGTCAAAGAACATTTCTGCTCGATCTAGGTTGCAACTAATTTTTTGTTTTAAACACTTGTCACTGAAATCCTCATTTCGAAATAAAAATAAAAACAAATAAATAAAATCTGTCGTCTTGCTGCGTTCCATCCTCTCTTAAGAATACCAAATCTCTCTATGTCAGTGCGCATCTGGGCTTGGAGCTGCACGGCCTAGATAGAAAAAAAGAGATACAGTATGGCCCCTAAATAAGTACACACTAAGCAATTCTTTATAAGAAAAAAAGGGAATAGTATCCTGTCAAAACGGATATTATTAGTTTATTATTATGACTAAACTATGCAGCATTAAAACACTATAACCAGAAATATGCATATCTAACAGTCTAAAAATAAATACTTTGTTTATATATATGTATGCAATTTTATATTAGGTTATAGAGCGGTAGCAATTTCATTTTTAGTCACATAATTGCAATGCTTTAGAGTCTGGTAATAAATAATACGTAATGATATCCGTTTTCGAGAAAATAGAAAAACATTATTTGGAAAAATCAGAACTTTTTTTGGAGAAATCGATTCACAACTTCACAGATTTTGGCTATACGTCGAACAATTGAAGGATACTATGAGAAAAATCTCGAGGCAACACTATTGTTCGTAGATTTCTTCAAAGCATTTCATTCCATACACAGAGGAACAATGGATAAAATACAATTAGCATATGGTCTACATAAAGAAAGTGTTGCAGGTATAATGATTCTTTACAAAAACACGAAAGCAACGATTTGCTCACTGACAATACTAACTTCTTAAACATCGTCGCTGGAGTATGCACCATATTTTTTTCATAATCTGCTTCTACTGTGTGCTTCGAACGTCGATAGATGTAATAAAAAAATTTTTTTTTACAGTAAAAAGAACAAGAAGCAGACGATATCCGGCAGAAGCTATAAGAAACACAGACTATGCAAATGATCTAGCGCTTTTCGCAAATTCACCTGCCCTCGTCGAATTCCTACTGTGTTGTTGAGACTAATCGTTAAGACGTAATGGCCGCTACGAGAATGCCAATAAAACAGAGTATACGTGTTTTAAACGAAAAGGAGCCATCTCCACTATTACAGAAAGGCTGCTAAAATTAGTAAACAAGTTCACATACCTCGGCAGCAATATCTCATCAATTGAAAGCGATGTCAATATACATCTAGCGAAGGCGTGCTCTGCTATCGATCGATAATATAGAAATCTGATTTCTCCGATACAATAAAACTGCGTTTCTTCCAAGCTGTGTCTATGTCCATGCTCAATGGGTGCACCACATGGACGCTAACAAAATGCATGAAGGAAAAGCTATATGGAAACTACTCAAGAATGCTATGTGCTGTTTTGAACAAATCCTGAAACCAACAAACCACAAAATAGCAGTTGTATGGCCACTTACCCACCATCTCAAAAACCATCCAAGTAGGACAATGTTCGAGAAGCATGGAGGAATTCATAAGTGACTTTTTTCTACGGACACATGGACGTGCCTGTGTTGGCCGACCAGCAAGAACTTTCATCAGCTCTGTACGGACATTTAGGTTGGCTCCATGTTCTTCCCGTAATGTTTTAATTTTAGCTAAACTAAATTCTCATGTATTAGTCGATACTAAGTTTTTTGCGATAAAATTAGGTCTTCAAAAATTCACGTACGACAAAACAGAATGCCAAATGATTTCTTTTTTTCCTTTTGTTTCTTTTTATTTTTATTTCATGAATCAGTTTTAAACTTCTGATTTGGTGTACAAGATGACTGTGTCATTCGTGAAAGCAGACATTTATTTCAAATAAATGTTAGTAACGACTTAATTTTCCGAAAATTGACAGCGAACATTTTTCGTGCATTTTACTGTTACTATTAGAAGGGCTTCTAATTAAAAAAAATATTTTCTCCATTTGCAAGAAAATCCCATACTCGAAGACAAATAAGATTAAATTAGATCTTTGACATTGAAAAATGCCAAAGGCAAACTGCTGTAATCGCATTCTCACTTACACTTCAAGTTTTTTTTTTTTTTTAATCAAAACAACCATCATTAAGTAACACTGATTTACACAGTATCTGGCTTTGTTACATCCAAAATGTACTTTTTCTTGAGTCTTCTCACTCTGGTAGTAACGACTAATGATCAGGACTTGCAGAACATCGTTAGTGAGTTTGATTTTTTACTGTGTGTCCGCATACTTCTAGCTTTGTGTCAAACTAAGTTAATCCTATTGAAAAACGACTCAAGACAACACGTAGAAAGTGATGAAATTAGTAAAAATAATATTTTTTCTGGAACAGCTGCCGAGAGATATGATAGCATGTATGGCAATATCAAAAAGTTAATTGCAAGTATCTGACAGAGATTTTTAAGTGAGTTTTTTTAACAACCAACATTGATGAGTTCAATTTTTGCTAAATCTCTACAACTTTAACTGTCGAAACTGGGCAATTTGTGAATACACCCAGGAACAATTGTTTGTGCCCATCTACCTTCAAACAACATTGTCTGAAATTAATTTTACTTTTAGTCAAGATGAAATATATATTGGCAATAGGTAAATAATTAAATGTTAATTACTGTTATAATTCTCTCTCTCTCTCTCTCTCTCTCTCTCTCTCTCTCTCTCTCTCTCTTTCTTTCTTTCTTTCTTTCATATTTTTCTTACTACGTTACCAGTTCTTTTTTCTTTACCTCTTTTATAGCAGATCAACTCAGCGATGACTGAGATGAAAATAATAAAAAAATGAATATCTACAAAAAATATTCCTATTTATCTTATAATTTTTTTTCAGTCTCTCCTCTCTCTCTCCCTCTCTCTCTCTCTCTCTCTCTCTCTCTCTCTCTATATATATATATATATATATATATGGATATATTAATGCATATTTCATTAAACAATATAGACATCTTTTATCTACACATTTTTGTATATGTCCTTTCGAGCTGCCGCATTGATTTTATGGTATCCGGTGAGAATTGGTTAACGAAACTCCCATAGCTAATCGGTACCTTAATACTTTCTGCTCGATCTTAGACCACCATCAGGGGAGTGTATATTGCAAAAGCGATGTGACATTTGCAGGTACATTACTACTTAGTAAGATTTTATAAAATATCATAAAATCAATGCGGCAACACAAAAGGACATATGCAAAAATGTGTAGACAAAAGACGTCTATATTGTTTAATGAAATATGTATTACTGAAGAAAGGCTGCTTAATACACAAACACACATACTTACCTGGATTAGGAGTAACATTACTTCCTGGTCTAGGGGTATCGAAACCAATGGCAGATTCGAGGCCGAAAGACCCCCAACTTCGGTTGGGCCACCCTCGGGTGGGCGAACTGCATCTTCTGTCCCCTATGTATGGCACTAGACCTTGCTGTCTAGTTTAAGCCATAACCCGCCATACGTGCCCGGATCCAAATTTGGATTCGTGAAACTGCTTGCCTCATTAGACCCACATTGCACTTAGTGGGTCGATGAGCAGCACAGACCAGAAGGGTTAGAGTCCTGGCTCGTTCCCGACCTTTCCCTCTCCTTTATCCCCACTTTAATCGGCCTTCGGGCTTTTGACCTTGTGTCAAGTCCTGTCTGGTGGAAGGCAGCGACAAATACTACATACTTACCTGGATTAGGAGTAACATTACTTCCTGGTCTAGGGGTATCGAAACCAATGGCAGATTCGAGGCTGAAAGGCCCCCAACTTCGGTTGGGCCACCCTCGGGTGGGCGAGCTGCTTTTTTGTCCCCTATGCACCCCTTGTATAGCACTAGACCTCACGGTCAAGTTCAAGCTATATTCTAGCATACGTGCCCGGATCTAGATTTAGGTCCGTGATACTGCTTGACTCATTAGACCCACATTGCACTTAGTGGGTCAATGACTAGCAGGGTTCGAGTCTCGGCTCGTTCCCGACCTTCCCCTCCCCTTTATCCCCACTTTAATCGGCTTTCGGTCTTTTGACCTTGTGTCAAGTTCTGTCTGATGGAAGGCAGCGACAAATATCACACACACACACACACACAAACACACACACACACACACACACACACACATATATATATATATATATATATATATATGTATGTATATATATATATAAGAGCTACGAGTTGAGATATGATATAGTTTTATATTTATCCATATTAGATTTACGAGTATGATTAAAAGACAAAATTTAAATGCAGCTTTTTTAGATAAGTAAACGCTCCTTATTAAAAAATTGATGCAGAAAAATCATTCAACCCCTATATCCCGTACATGTGTCAGTTAATAAAAACTTTGATGACTCTGTAAGATAGATAGATAGATAGAGAGAGAGAGAGAGAGAGAAAGAGAGAGAGATGTATCTCTAATGAAATGTGCGTGTCATAAACCGTTGGATGTTCTCAAGAGTAAATTTATTTCTTTTTCGCCTTCAAGTAAAAGTATTCAATCTTAACCCTCCAAACTTCTTAATGAATAAACTGAACAGATATCGATACGGAAACATGCCCCACACTCCCAATTCCCAACGAGTATCATGTGACTGTAATATCAGCTTTAGGGGAAAATATGCCGAAACGGCTCTTTCAGTATGAAGGTTGCCTGAAGCGTGAAACTTAGAGTTGCTGCGAAATACTAAATTGAAAAATAAGATATCCTGTTGTATCAATATTTACTTAAAAACGTGCTGAGTTTTTCTTTCTTCACAATGAAGAGGTTCTGTTTAATGTGCTATCAAATAGATATCCAACTGTGTGGTCCAACCCCAAAATTCAAAAACCAGACTAGCTATATTTCTTAGGAAACTTGTAGAAATTCAATGCCATGTTGTTTCAACACTAGAGTGATCATGACTCTTGACAGCTTCCTTTATTATTAAAGTGTGTTACACTGACTTTTCCGTTGCTTTCTTTGCAGTTTGATAACAGATTTATCCATTCCTGGAGGGATCGTCCACTACCATGGCTAGAGAGCCCAAGCATCTGGGCATAAGTACTAAATAACGCCAAGAGCATAAGTACTAAATCAACGCCAACGAACTCAACTAAAAGTTTAATTGAATTTTGCCGATTCCGCTTTCCACCCCTTTAACCGTTACGCCCATCGTCTCACCTTAGTTTAAAACTAAACGTTAATATCGTTATTTTCTTTAAATATTTTTGGAGTTTTTTGGTTCTTTTTTATCTGAGAGAGAGAGAGTGTGTGTGTGTGTATGTGTGTGTGAAACAGACAGATAGACAGAAAGCAACTAATGAATAAATTAGTTCTCTTTTTTACTATACCACACCTATAACCAGTGGGATTTGTAGTACTTAGATAAGGTTTCCTAAAAACAACAATTTTACTTAAATCCTCCTACATACATATATATATATATACATATGAGTGTCAAAAAAGAAACTAGAGTTAAGCTTCTAATTACGCGAATCAGCAGTCTCACACTAATGAATTACATAATAGAGTTGGGTAACATCTGAAATCTATATACACCCTGTCTCAGTTCTATTATTATTTTCCTGGGTAGCTTTCTAAATTTTGTGGGATGCACTCCTTAACACGTTGATTCTGAAGCAAAGGACCAACAATAGGTTCTTGCTTAAACTAAAGAAAAAATCCTTCGGAAACGATGGTGATGCTAATAAGAGGGTTTCAAGAAACAATTTCTCCGCTCATGTCTTCGAATAAAACAAACAATTCTGAAAGAAGCAATCTGACGTGGAGAATGAGTTTAAACCTTGAAGAACTTCAACAACAATATCTGATGAAAAACATCCAGGCTGTTACTAAGCTGGTGGGAATTGTTGCGTTCTGGTTAGTGAACGCTTGTAATATTAAATAAAGGACAAACCACGATATGAGAGGAAATAGGGTTATATTCTCAGGAAAAAAGTATATACAATAGAGAGACTATTGGTAGACAAGAACATAGGATTAGTGAATGCAGAATAAAGATATAGTCCAACGATAGTATTGGCTTCCGTTATTACGGTAGCAAGTAAGGTGATCTAGTGCGATCTCCAGTCTCCAACGCTCTAATACTATTCCTATAAGAAGCTACTCTTCACCTACTAGTCTGCTGGTATTAGTAGCTGCTGCTATATATGGCAGATGGACTAATTCATTGTGTGGGAAAAGGTGGGTGATACCCAACAGGAATAAATCACGAATTGACAATTATAAAGATAACTAAAAAATTGTGATTGAATCAATTATATCTAAGGACCAAATTAGTGAAAAAATTTCAGAAATTCTCGCAAAAATAGTGTTTCAGTTGTTCTGAGAACAGCACAACTCATCTTAATATGCATCATGATGTTGAAGCATCTGAATAAGGATCCTGAGATCCTTAATTACACGAAATCGCACATAGGTTTTCCAGTACAATATGATAACCAAGCGGCAGTACTCCCAGGGAAAGACACAAGTGTTATCCAAACAAAAAAGTTCCACCAGCCCAAGTTCTAGATCAAGGGCATAATTACAGTCTTCTTTGGCCACGAAATATTGTTAAAAGATTAATTCGTTGAGGGAAGGGATAACCACAAACCGACTCTTCTACAAATAAGTGGTAACATTACTCGCGGCACACAATGCGTGAATTATAGGCACGTGATCCGAGTGTTTCTGATAGAGATCAATAAATGGTCTGCTACCACTACTGATTGAAATTCCCTGGACTACGTCTTGGGCGTTGTTGAGAGGGAGACCAACCAGAGGTTCATCTAGATTTGGGGTAGCTGCTAATTTCTACTGAGAGAAGGGGAGAAATAAGGTCATTGTAACAATTTTTTTCATTATTTACCCAAGGAGTCGTTGAAGGCTACCATCTTAAATGTAATAGTCCACATGATAGAGAATCACCTGATCCTAGTCTACAGTCGGTTTCATAGACGTTCTGTAGGCCCTTCTCGAGGCTGAGGTCGGTTTTAGGAATATAAATAGATATGAAGGAGCTCGTGGAATAATAGATATCGTCGTAGGAAATGGACACGGTGACCCGAGTTCAATTCCTCTGGACGAGGCTATTTACATTTCACATTACGCTGATATTCTTGGGAAAGGTACGAATCCAACTATTCTCCCTCCAGCAATGGGTAAAATGGTAGAGCAGACTGGGTTCTTTAGCCTTGGTATAGCAACTGGTATAGAAGAAGGAAAACTCTTTTAAAGTTCGCCTAAAAATTCACCTTGTGTCGTATGTTTCTTGTGTAGAGGGGCTGGTAAATACATACATAGATATTTTTCAATGGAATAATTTTTACTGTATGATTTGCTTTCAATTATTAGAAGCACCCTGTAAATACTACTGACTGATTGACTTGCCTACATAGATAATTTAACTTACGATATTTAAAGTTTATTTAATTCGTATTTAATGCACTCAGCTTTCTGCAACAATCTTTTTTAATCTCTACTCTCCTTGTATAATTAACCGACTTATGGAGCAGAGCTTCATAAGTAATATTAAAGTTATTTGGTATTTTTCTTATCGAACTAATTTCATATTGGGAATTGATGATCAAGCAGTCTGAAGTGATCAGATCAGCAAATTGTTAAATCTGTTTTGTTTTGTCTTTTCCATTCATTATTTTTCCATTGACATTCATCAACGCTTTTTGAAGGTTTACTGGATGGTTTGGTTTGGTTTAGGTTTCTTTGTTTAATGGCATATCAACTCCTTTTAGGTTATTTAATGCCAAAGCCATTCTCCAAGAAGAACAGTAGTGGTACTATTTAACCCATAGCTGGGAGGATAAGGTGGTTCATACCTTTCCCAAGGGTTTTTGCCCGAAATTGAACGTAATAGCGCGACTGGAGCACTCGCGACTCGCGTACTACGATTCCGCAGTGCATCGCTTTAACCATTACACCACGAGGACCCCCCAAGGTTTACAGGAGTCAAACAGTGAATAGTTGGGCGGTAGGTAATATATTTTAGAACTGGCAACATTTTGGTAGACAAGGTAAGTTCAACATTGATGTCAACCCTATAAATTAAGGGCACCTAGATCAACTTATCCGCTCAAATCGAGCCAGTGAAAGATGGATTACGTGAACAACACTTTCTTGACGATCCCACCTTCATTGCTGCGGTGAAAAAGTGGGTCGTCTCCGATGAGAGAGATCTTTTTAAGATTGCAATATACAGGATCTTGTTCATCGCTGGCCGAAAATTATTGGCAATGGTGATGACTATAAGAAAAAATAGCATTTTGTGGTTGAAAATTTACTTTTTCCAAATGTGATTTTGGTCCCTTTATCTGTTGTAGTTTTCCTTCAACTTAATAGGAGGCATTGCTCTTGGAGCGCTACATATTTTTCTTTTAATTTCTTTTATTTCAACTGCCTTTTAAATTGATCGGTGAAACAAATAAAAGACAGTGGTAGGTTAGCGATTTGGCAGGAAAAGTATTTCAAAAAATTCTGATTCAAAATAGTTCATCTAAGATAAGATTATGTGTTTGTCAAATAACCAACTCATATTGATAAAATACAACTATTCAATCACATATGTCTTCAATAAATTCTCATAAATTATTTCGTTAAAAAGAAGGATTGGAAAAATATTATATAAGAATTATTTTCTTACATTTTATTGAAAAAAGTTATTGGGTTTTGAACTTTATGCTTGCAAAGAATCGATGGAAATATCCTTAAAATCTTCTAAAAATTGACGCATTTGAAAATCAACTACTTTTAAGAATCTTATAAAAATCCAAGAAATTATTGAATCTAAAAACTTTTATTTTTCACAGCTGATTTTTTTTAGTGTTATGAATTTTATGAAAATTGATTAAATTATTTTTGTTTTTATAATACGACTTTTTTTTTCTTTTTTTTTTTTTATTTCGTGAATGAGTTTCAATTTTTGTGCGTGGTAATTTGTACTTGCTATTTGATCGAAACAACACTTTGCCGTATACTAAAAATGGGGACGTTTTATCTAAGAATCTTGTCATGTGCATTAGATCTCACGCGTCCCTTCTTCTATATTGTTCACCTTGCACCACTGGACCAAGTGATCTTAAAAGTGGATAAGTCAGCAAAAAATTAATAAAATTGAAATTATTTTAACCCAAGAAAATGATAAAAAAAAAAGGATAAAATAAAAGTCTTATTTTGTGTCCTTGAAAGAAATGCTTCAAGTAAAAAAGTAACCTAGATCTTATAAAATGTTTGAATAACTTTAATGTTTCTAAACTGATACGAGAGCTTAAAATGTTATGGTTTGAAACTGAAGTCTTGAAGCAACTTATATAAGTAAACGTAAGTGTGCTTAACCGACTTTACTTGCACGCGAATAACTTTATTTTAACGCTCACACACACACACACACACACAAACACACACACACACACAAATACACACATACACACATATATATATATATATATATATATATATATATGTGTGTGTGTGTGTGTGTGTGTGTGTGTGTGTGTGTGTGTGTGTGTGTGTGTGTGTGTTCATATAAATACTAAGTCTATCCCAAAGAACGTTCCTTTTTAAAACAGCGCAATAAGATGTTTTAATGTGTTCGGGACACATTTGTTCATGTGGTAGTGACCTTAACCCTTTCATATTAAAAAGAAGGATCATAACACATGATTTAAATTGGCACTACACATGCAAGAGTCAGCTTATGTGTATAGCACTGGTCGTTTGTTTCCTAAATTGAACCATTCTGTCTCAGATCAAAAATAAAGATTTTACGGAGATATTTCTAATCTTGCAACAGATCTATGAAGAGGATTGTATGAGCCGTATGCAATGTTGGGAGTTGAGCCAGATTTCAAAATCTTATTTAAGATGATCTTAAATTAGGACAACCTCTCACGAATGACAAACATATTAAAAACACAACTCTGCCGCCCTATTCTCCAGACGTGATTTTTGTAGGATTCTTTTTATTCCCAGTGATGAATTCACGCTTATGTATATATATATATATATATATATATATATATATATATATATACGTAAGCGTGAATTCATCTTATATATATATATGTGTGTGATGGGGGGAGAGAGAGAGAGAGAGAGACTTCCGGTGAATACATTTGGTTCATCATTGTATGATGATACTATGATTTATAATTAAGGTGTGAAGGATTCTAATGAGCATTTCGTAGTTATCTCTCTTATATATTCAGATGATCAAAAATGATGTTCAACGAATCCAAAGATGACACAGTTAACGTACAGTTGTAAATTTGATTGGAAAGTGCTTTAACCGCTTTGAGCATTGAACGCTCTTTGCTATAATAAAAAATCTTGCGAAGATGTGCGAATTTGCTTATGTGTAGTTGATAAGGACTGTTTCAAAAATTTTTACAGATCTTTTTTCGGTAGTGTGCCTAGTTGCGATATCGAGTGATTTCAAATAATTGACTCGATCAAAAACTTATTATGTCAATAATTTAACAGCTTTCAAAATTGAGGAAAAAAGAGGTTTGATTATACTTCTTCTGACCTAGGAATATTCATTTCTTGACCTAAAAACCTTAATAGTAGTAGTAGTAGTAATATTACAATTATTATTAGTAGTAGTAGTTGTAGTATATTGATACCGGTAGGTCGATACGATTAAACTTTATCCTTGGGCAATTTTTACATTAAGATGACGGTGATATTTGTTGGTTCAGGCAAAGAGTTTTTCGACCTAAATGTGTCTAACAATTATAAAATACATTCAAGAGATCTGAGCTCTAACTTGCAAAAATTATATTCAGTTGTAATGTTTTTTAAAATGTTAATCATGAGAACTCAGAGGATTTACTACAACATGATACTGAATTCGGTTTGTTATCGACAAAGATCTAGTGATAGGATATGTCAGGAACTCCAATACTATACTTAATTGGTGTAGATCCCGACCAGATAAGTTTCTGGTTAGCAAATTATATATATAACACTGTAATATCAAGAAACGTTTGTAAAAATATTACTTTTCAACAAATTTACAGAAGTTGCATTGGTAATGTAAAATTGTAAAGAAAACTCAAATAATTTATATATATATATATATATATATATATATATATATGCGTATATGAAAGAGAAAGACAGGCAGAGAGAGCACATCTGAGTGTGTGCATATATATATATATAGGCTGCCC
>CAUZXS010005172.1:165000-178044 GCA_963585895.1 Sepioteuthis lessoniana | reverse complement strand
ACCCATTGATGTACATATGCTAATATATATATATATATATATATATATATATATATATACATTTACATATACACAGACACACACACATATATATATATATACATACACTTACATACATAAATATATATATGTGTAGACATTTACATACATACTAACATGTATATATATATACACACACACATTTAAATACACACATATTAATGAATATATATATGTATGTGTGTGAAATTATATAAAATATATAATATATTATATATATGTGTATACATATACATATATGATATTATTCTAAATGACATATTAAAATTAAAATTGATAATTTTGTTAGAAATGGTTGAAATGTGGATATGTATTACTGTAATTGCTAAATTGTTAATTTTATTAGTTTTGTAGTTGTCTTAATCTGAAACGAGAAAGGACCGGAACAAGCCTTACATGGGTAAAGGCTAGACACAGCTGAAATGGATTTTGTTTCTTCCTCTCTTTCCTTCCTTTGACTATCCCTCCTATCTGGTTGTAATTTATTTTATTTTCCTATTGGATCTGATGAAGTCCTGTTAAAAATTATTTTAGAGTCTTTGATTCATATCAATGCACTTAACAGGATGGAAATAAATTTATTATCCTAATGTGACCGAATATTTTTTTTCTTGAAATAATCTATATGTATATATAAAGATAGAGATATCTGTATGTGTGTGTGTGTGTATATATATATATATATATATATATTTGTGTGTGTGTGTGTGTGTGTGTGTGTGTGTGAGTGCTTATGTATGTGTAACGATAAAGATATGTGTATATATACACACATACACATATATGTGTGTATATGCGAATGTATAGAGAAAGGAATATGTGTATGTGTGTTTATATAGAGAAAAATATGTATATATATATATATATTAAGTGGTTAGAGTGTTCGCCAATGGTCCGGGAGACCTGGGTTCAATCCCAGGTCGAGTCATACCAAAGACTTTAAAAATGGAACTTGATACCACCTTGCTTAACACTCAGCATTATAAGGTACGGTTCAAGGGTAAAGTGGAGCAATCCAGGGAATGGAGTAGCGCCCTCCCCTACACCTTGGTGTAGTAGCTATCGAAAAGGGAGCCTTCGGGTCACCCTCGACTATGGTCGCTAACTTTACTTTTACTTATATATATATATATATATATATAGATATGTTGGTGTGTGTGTGTGTGTGTATATATATATATATAGATATGTGTATATATATATATATATATATATAGATATGTGTACGTATATATATATATATATATATATATGTGTGTGTACGTATATATATATATATATATATATGTGTGTGTGTACGTATATATATATATATATATATATATATGTATGTACACATATCTATATATCTATCTATATATATATGTATATATACACACACACACATACGAGGATCACTACCTTAGTCTACTTCACCCTTCATTTGCTTTATATATATAATATATATATATATTGCCCAGTCGGCCAGGGCCGTAGAGTACACTGACTGCATCTCTGCAGAGCAGTAAGACTCCTGCCCCACCAACGAGTATCCTGTATATGACACTAAAGAATCAGATGGTGAGGTTCCAGTAATGCTGGAGCTTTGGGGAATGTTAAGTACCCCTTCATTGCCATCACCCCCAGGTCCACTCTGGCTTGGAGTAGAGGTACCTGATAAGGGTCCTACCTATGGGTCAAACAGAAATATACTGGGGTTTATTGAGCTTACTTTTTGGAATTTAAATCGCGTATTTATGCTGAACTGAATTCTTTAAAATAGAACTGTTTTGACATTGAAACTCCATACTTATGCTAAACAGAATTGCTCAAAATAGAATTGTCTTGACATTGAAACTTTATTTATGCTAAACTGAATTGTTTGAAATAGAACTGTGTGTGGACAAAATTTATGCTTATACTAAAATGAATTGTTTGAAGTAGAAGTGTTTGACTAAACAGAATAGCTTGAAATAGAAATGTTTTTGAAAATTAAACGGTGTACTCATGCAAAACAAAATTTAAAAAAATAGAACTGACTATTTGTATAAAAATGGATTTGGTGTTAAAAAATCTACAAAGGTTGATATGCCACAAAACCCAACTAACCAACCAACCATATATATATATATATATATACATACACACATGTATATATATGTATGTGTGTGTGTGTGTATATATATATTTTGTTAAACATAGTAGACATTTTCTGTCTACATATTTTCTTCTGGATCTGAAGAGCGTCTTTACCGTTGGAGAGTATAGCGTTTGTTTTTAGATATATTTAAATGTCTTTAGCTACTGACACTATTTATAGAAACCCATTTAAAAGTAAATGCTATACTCTCCAACGGTAAAGACGCTCTTACATAGTAGTAATACAAAAACAAAAGTTACATCACTTTTGTAATAGATCCTCCCCTGATGATGGCCCAAAGTCGGGCAGAAAGTACTAAGGATACATACAACGATGGACAATACATAAATTAATTCCCCCCGAATACAATAAAAGCAATACGGTAATACAAACGGATCCAGAAGAAAATATGTAGACAGAAAATGTCTACTATGTTTAATGAAATTTGTATTAATGAAGAAATGCTGCCAAAATATACATATATATATATATATATATATATATATATATATATGTATGAAATTAGTTTAAAAATCATGAAAAATCCCTAATGTCATTACCATTGCCCATCTACTTTTGACCCTCATTGGTTATTATCAAGGATGTTAGTACAACCACACTATCAAGTTGAAAATGTTTTCTCTGATCAATTAATGTTTTTAATCAGCACCAACAAACTACATACACGTCAAACAAACATGATGTCAACTGCTCACAAATGATCAAACAGTTCTATTTTTAACGATTTAACATAAGTCATTTCTTTGCACTCAGTTTAAATGTCCAAACAGTTCTATATGACCTGTAAATAAGACCCTATCAGGTGCTACCATACTGAGGCAGAGTGGACCTTGGTCCAATGGCAATGAAAGGGAACTCCATATTACCAGAGCCCCATCAGAATGTTTAGTGTCATAAACAGGACACTCGTTGGGGTGGAGTCTTACCCCTCTGCAGAGAACTGCAGCTGACTGGGCTAAGAACAAAGATCTTATATGGCAAAAGAAATACAAACAGCTAACTTAACATTACAACAAGCTACGCACATACATATGATCCCCACTCAGATACATAAAGATTGTATTCCATTAAGAGACCCATTGTCAACATGTCAACCATTGAGCCACTTTCTTGCAGAGAAAATAGTAAGTTCTCATCATGTGTCAAGAAGTCTGTGCCCACTTTGTGGAAAAAATAAGTAATTTTCCCATTCATTCTAACCAGATTGTGAGTCTTGATGTAGTAAGTCTGTTCATGAGGATACCCGCTGATGAGACACTAACAGTAGTACAGGATAAGTTGGCTGTAGATCCTTTGCTGGTTTGGTTTGGTTTGTTGGGTTTTATGGCATATCAACATTTGTAGGTTATTTAACGCCAAATCCATTTTTATGTAAATAATCTGTTCTATTTCAAACAATTCAGTTTAGCATGAGTACACATTTTAATTGTCAAAAACATTTCTATTTCAAACTATTCAAGCAGTTATATGTAACAATTCAGTTTAGTGTAAATACAGTTTCAATGTCGAAAAACAGTTCTATTTCAAACAATTCAGTTAAGCATAAGCATGCAGTTTAAATGTAAGTACGGTTTAATTGTCAAAAACATTTCTATTTCAAACAATTCAGTTTAGCATAAGAATGCTGTTGGTTCTATTTAACCCGTACATAGGGCCCTATCAGGTGCTACCACGCCGGGCCAGAGTGGACCTGGGAGCAATGGCAATGAAGGGGTACTCCGCATTCCCCAAAGTTCCTGCACTGCTGGAACCTCACCATCAGATTGTTTAGTGTCATATCCAGGACACTCATTGGGGGGTCTTACCCCTCTGCAGAGAAGCAGTCGGTGTATTCTACAGCCCCAGCCAACTGGGCAAGATCCCTTGCTGGAAGAATGCTCCTGTATTCCAAAAGATAATATGAAGGAGATCTTGACTTTCTGTATGGGAAGGATCGACTTCAGGATGGAGTCTAGCATACCAACAAAAGGGATTGGTTATAGGATGACTGTTGTCTCGCCAACATATACATGGAATACTTAGAAGAAATAGCAATAGGATCTACATTCCTAAAGCCATCAATGCCACTTAGACATATAGATTATATATTTATTCTCTGGCCTCAGGAAGACATTCTAACACCACCGAATCATGTATACTCAATCCGTTCATCCATACAGTTCTCTATGGAGAAAGAACTAGACAATAAATTATCCTTCTTAGATGTATCAATAACTTACACAAAGTAAGGATTCCAGTCATCCGAGTATTAAAAAGCCAACCTTCATCGAACAGTACCTCAGATTCAACTTCAACTTCCACCATCCATAGAATGTAAAGAAAAGAATCGTTCATTGTCTAAAACATTGAGTGAAGGCCATTAGCTGTGACCCTCATGCATATCAAGAAGAAATAAATAGCTTAAGAGAATCTTCATTGCAGCAACTACCAAGAGAGCATAATGTTGGCTCCAAGGAGGGGCCTGTGTTGTAACGGTTATCATCGTAGGAAATGGACACAGTGACACGAGTTCAAATCCTGGACAAGACTGATTGTATTTCACATTGCACTAATACCCTTGGGAAAGGTATGAATCCAATTATTCTCCCTCCAGCAATGGGTAAATAGTAGGACAGACTGATTTCTTCAGCCTTGGTGAGGCAACTAGTCTAGGAGAAGGAAAACTCTAAATTCAAACCTGTTAAACTCTCCTTAAAAATTGACCTTGTGTCATATCCTGTCCGAGCGGAGGGGTTGGTAAATATGATAATGTTGGCTCCAAGAAATCTGAACTGAACAACAGAGAACAATACTCGAAAACTCACCACAGTTTGTCTACCCAATATCAAAGGCCTAACCAAAAAAAGATATGTAGTCCATATGAAATCAAGACTATTCAGGAGTGGCACGACTCTTCGGAAATATCTCTTCTGAGCCAAGCCTCTAACAGAATATTGTTGTATACTCATATGCAGATGCATGCAGAATCATAACGACAACACAATAAAGACGAGCGGACACAGTTCTTTAGAAAAATACACCTCTCACTTTATTTGAAAGGGTTCAAAAGGGTTACTAAAGATTATACTGAGGGAGGTAGTTGGAGACCGAACAGAACTGCAACATATTGACCCCCCACTCTTCTGGCCATAATAGCATTTCTTTCCTGTTCTCCTGTGCTGCTCAACCGAGGGCCTGGGGGCCCAGCCTCTCTGGGTGCTGGTTCTCTCTACCGCATCTTATCTCCAACTGATTGAACTTCCTGTGCACCGAGTTATATAATATTTTGATGCCCACCTTCATCTTTGGGCATCACAAATCGCACTCATTCAACCCATCCACAGTCGAGGTTATATTCTGATATTCCTTGACCGGATGCACCTGTTATTTACACAGGTGCATTTCCTATTTTGACAGCCCGGCCGGGTTGGTGGTCAATATACAACAATATGACATGACCAAGAATTGCATATATTTCATTCTATACAGCTGGAGTAAAGTATACAAAGGTGAGACAAGCTGTCCACTAAAAGTAAGGCTAGAGGAACACCAAAAAGCAGAAGTATGAGGTGAAATCAAAATTTGGTTATAGCTGATCATATATGGAAAGAAAAAGGAAACCATCTGTCCTGATGGGATGAAGTCAAAATAATAGATATGGAAGAAGATTGGAGAATAAGACATCTTAAAAAAAGCAGAGTATATGTTGGGCTACAGTGACCTGTTGAGTAGATTAAGTATAGAGATGATTACGATATGGGAACCAATAATCAAAATGATCTATACTGTTGTGGATTTCTTTTATCTACGCTGAATGCCCAATAGGGATAGATGAAAAACTATTCCCATTATCTAAAACTACTTTGAGACTTCTGATGGATGAGGCAATAACAAGTCTAAGTTTCGTGGCATTATTCTCTAAGCCCATTGATTTGATCAACCCAGGAAAGTTGTTGCCATAAACCAATGACTTATCCTGGAACATGAAAAACTGTCTTAATTCGCTCTCATGGTCTCAATACCAGTAAAAGTTGTTCCTGGTGCAAACATATTTCTCTTTTAGACATGAATCCAGCAGCTGAGCTACTTTGAAAGGTTCGGATCTCAAGTCAGATTGTTGATTTCTGCTTGAGTCAAGGGTAATGGCTGGTCGTCCCCTTCTGGCTTGCAATATGGACTTAGGTAAAAAATCTTACATAATAGTAAAGAAAGTAAAGTTCTCTCCCTTAGTCAAGGGTGACCCGAAGGCTCCCTTTTCAATAGCTACTATACTGAGGTGTAGGGAAGGGTGCTTCTCAATTTTCTGGATTGCTTCACTTTACCCTTGATCCTTACCTTATAAGGGTTAAGCAAGGGGGCATCAAGTACCATTTTCTGAGTCTTTGGTATGACTTGACCTGGAATTGAACCCTGGTCTCCTGGACCATTGGCAAACACTCTACTCATTAGGCCCAGTTTCAGTGAACTATAATTGGTAAATATTTATTCATATATCTGTTTGCCCAGTCGGCTGGGGCTTTAGAATATACTGACTGCTTCTCTGCAGAGTGGGTAAGATGCCGCTCAATGGGTGTCCCGGATATGACACTAAACAATCTGATGGTGAGGCTCAAGTAATGATGGTGCTTTGGGAAATGCAAGGTATCTCTTTACTGCAACTGTTCTCAGGTCCACCCTGACCCAGAGTGGTAGCACCTGATTGGATCCTACTTATTGGTTGAATAGAACTAAACTGTGTGCTTATGCTGAATTGAATTGTTTGAAATAGAACTGTTTTTAACATTGAACAATGTACTTTTGTTAAACTGAATTGTTTGAAATAGAATTGTTTTGACATTTAATTGTTTGCAAACAAAAATTATACTTATACTAAACTGAATTTTTGGAAATTTAATTTGGTGTTAAAAGACCTAAAAAGGCTTGATATGCCATAAAAGAAAACCAACTGACCAACATATATATCACTATAAAGATTGTAACACAAATATTTTCTTAGGGGCAATGGTTAGCAAGCTGTAAGCTTATTGAACAGATCAGTATAGAAACAAGTGAGCTGAATTTTCTTTTCTTTTCAACATATAAAGAATATAATAATAATAATAATAATAATAACAATAATAATAATAATTGTAATTGATGCTTTTCATACAGTCACCAAAGGAGTATTAAAGAGACTGGAGGACTTGGACGTCAGAGGATAAGTGGATATCATCTAAACTGCAACATTATTGAGAACGGCTAGAATACTGGGAAGAGTCCTGGAGATTTGCTGTCACTCAGACTCCAGTGAAAGACCATCAGCTAAAACTGAAGTGAAAATCTCTCAAGGAGTAAATAAATAAGAATAACAACAACAACATTCTGATGGACCAGAAAGGAAAATAAAATAAAGAGATACTATGAATATAATATATACAAAAGAAAAGTCATTTTGTTTGTTTGACTTTATGTATATATTTTCTGCTATGAAAGGGGAAGTACTCTCTCTCTTTCTCTCTTCAATAAGAATTTTTCACAAAGTCTTCAGGCTTTTTTTTTTTTTTTTTTTTTTTTGCTCTAGCGACATTCGTGATTGAAATACTAATTTTAGAAACAGCTTTCACTTAACATTTCTTTTTCATTAATTGGTTCATTTATTAAACCTCACATAAAAAGCCAGAAGCCTCCAGTGATTTTGTGGCTAATTTAGAGAACAGGCCCATAACTCGTTTTTGTGACTCCATTTTTTAATTGTTAAAGAGAAAGCTGCCAACCAGTAAATAGCAGTCAACGATTTGGCTGCCCTGAATAAAAATAGATGGTGAGTGGGTATATATATATATATATATATATATATATATGTATGTACGTACATGCAAGCAACAGCACATACACAAAGATACTTACATTACATAGCGCACAAACTTAAGAACACATACATACAAAAGAAACACTTTTCGAACAAAAATTAAACCATATTGATAATTGTTTTTTAAAAACTTCCCCCTCCAACGAGTGTCCTGATACATGACATTAAACAATCTGATGGTGAGGTTCCAGTAATTCTGGAGCTTTGTGGAATGCAAAGTACCCTTTCATTGCCATCACTCCCAGGTCCATTCTGGCCTGGAGTGGTAGCACCTGATAGGATCCTAGTTATGGGTAAAATAGTACTAAACTGTGTACTTATGCTAAACTGAATAGTTTGAAATAGAACTGTTTTGACATTTAACTGTGTATAGACAAAAAACTGTTCTTATGCTAAACTAGATGGTTTGTAATAGAATTGTTTTTGACATTTAAACTGTGTATTTATACTAAACTGAATTGCTTGAAATAGAACTGTTTTGAAATTTAAAACATGTATTTATGGTAAACTGAATTGTTTGAAATAGAACTGTTTGGTCATTTAACTGTGAGTAAACAAAACTATACTTATACTAAGCTGAATTGTTTGAAATAGAACTGTTTATTTATGGATTTGGCATTAAATTACCTACAATAGTTGATATGCCATAAAACCAAATCCAACCCAATCTATCAATCATGAATAATTTTTAAATAGATCTATTTGATATATATTATCCTAATACAACCAGAGTTGACCTGGAAGTAATGGCAATGAAGGGATATCCCACATTCCCCAGATCTCAAGAACTGGAGCCTCACCATCAGATGCATTTGAGTATCATACCTCAGACACCCATTTTTTGGGAGCAGGGAGAGCTTTACACCTTTGCAGGTAATAAAGTCAGGTGTTGTAAGCCGTACGGATAGAGCAGCCTTATTTATGTATCTATTTGTAAGGAAGTGGAAATTTTATGCGGAATAAGAGTAACAAATACGAAGAATAATTATAGACAATGATAAACATAAAAAAATGAGATGAAAAATATAAATAAATATTAGTCAATAGCGATAATAATAATATCAATTACGTAATACTTTTGATATTCTAATTCCAGTGATAGAGATATTACGCATATGTAGACATTTATTAACCAAACTTAGGTTAGTCAAAATTATGGTGCAAAAATCTATAACAGAGAAGATTAACTTGCACATGAGCCATCAGCCGTCAACAAGACACTAAACTGCTATTAGTGGTGAGGCTCTAGTTCTTAAACTCTGGGGAATGGGGAGTATCCCTTCATTGCCATTACTCCCAGGTCCACTCTGATTAGGAGTGGTAATACCTGAAAGGGTCCTATCTCCTAAATTGTATAATTAAGAAAAAAAAATTATGATAATTAGAACAAAATATCTTAGTTACTTGAGACCATAAATAACTCCGCTGGCAATGATGAGAAAAGGCTGACTGTCTCCCCTGCAGAGGGGTGAGACCCCTCCCTTTCAAAAGGGGTATCCTAGGTATGATACTAAACACCATTCGGTGGTGAGGCTTCAGTTCTGAAGCTTTGGTAAATATGGAGTACCTTCAGAGCAATTACGACCAAGTCGACGAATCCAAAGTCCTATTACCACTCAGGGATTATGGGTGTAATAAATCTATTCAGTCTTTATTTGTATTCGACAGAAATATTTGAATTTATATTACTGTGTGAAAACAATGATTCTAAACAAATAGAAGTGTAAAAAAAATGCATCAAACATTTAGAAATAAATCAAATTTTGGCATGAAATAACCCAGAAGTAGTTGATATGCCATTAAAGAAAACCAAACATAAATAGTGATGATTGCAATCAAACATTTAGAAATCAATCAAATTTTGGCATTAGATAACCCAAAAGGGGTTGATATGCCATTAAACAAAAAAAATTACGAGTGACATATTGTTTATTCAATAAACAAAATCTGACACAAGGACATGAGTGGAGTAACTAGGAAGGATTGAACTCCCAACAGCAAGGAAAGAATTTGCAGTAAGCTTTCATAATAAATTAGGAAATAAAATCAAGCAAAAGAGCATTACTGGGCTTACTTTAGTCTGGCACAAGGCCTCAATGAAGTGAGAAACCCAGTGAATAATCAACTCAATGCACCAATGAACCAGCATGTACGATGAACTTGTAAACCATTATATTAAAGTAGGTACCTACTTAGCTATTTACACACCTTAGCTTTACTTTCGATGGGACCGTATCAGAGGGTCACCCAGTGAGGGTCAAACTTTAATAAACCATTGAATCAGTTTATAAGGTCAGCTGACCATTGCACTACAAGTTGAGCGTAAAGGAAAACAGAACACATGCCACAAAGGAAATAGATATGCACCATGGGGTTGGGAAACACAAAAAAAATCAGGAAACACAAACAAGACACACATATCAGTATTTTCACACGAAAGAAAATATATGTCAAGAGCCAAAAAGAAAAAAAGATGCACCTATCAAAACCAAACAGTACACAAATCAGGAATTGCAAAAAAGACACACATTGGATGTACACACCAAAGAAAATATATGCTAAGAAGCAAGAAAAAAAAAAGACACACCTATCAGGAAACAAAACTGTATGAGTCAGAAAATGCAAAAAAGACACACATATCAGGATATACACACCGAAGTAAATATATGCCAAGAGCCCCCCTCCCAAAAGAAAAAAAAAGACACACCTATCAGAAAACAATACAGTACAAAAATCTGGAAATGCAAAAAAGACACATATCAGGATATACACACCAAAGAAAATATATGCCAAGAAACAAAAAAGAGAAAAAAAAAGATGCACCAATCAGAAAACAAAACAGTACACAAATCAGGAAAGGCAGAAAAGACACACATATCAGGATATTCACACACAAAAAAATATATGCCAAGAACCAAGAGAAAAAAAGACACAACTATCTGGAAACAAAACAGTGTATGAGTCAGGAAATGCAAAAAAGACACACATATCAGGAAACAAAAAAAACATAAGATACATATAACACAAATATCAGGAAGCACAAGAAAATACACATACATCAGGAAACACAAATGAGACACACATACCACTATACACACAAGAAAAAAAAAAATAGAGATACCAAGAAATAAAAAAACAGAAAAAATAGATTCAGATATGAGGGAAAAAAACAAAAAAAATGATAAAAAAAAAAAAACAGAACTGTCACATACATACAAAAACAACAGTATACCGGGACACACACAAACACAGAAAGAAAAGTAAAAAAAAAAAAAAAAAAAAAAAAAAAAGATCATATACAAGCAAGCACTAAAATGGCATATTAGGAGACACAAAAAACATCCCATGAAACACTAAAAAGGACACACATTCCAGAAAAAGAAAAAAAAAGACACACATTTCAAGACACCCAAAAGATATAATAGGACACACACACACAGACATTTCAGATAAAAAAAGATAGACATAACAGCAAATGCAAAAAAGACACACATACATCAGGAACCAGAAAAAGGACACACATAGCAGTAAACACAAAAGAAAGGGCAAACAGACCAGGAAACATGAAAAAAGAATAAACATACCAGGAAAGACAAAAAAGGACACATATAAAAAAAAACACACAAAGACACACACACATACCCCCCACCCCAAAATAAAACACACACATACCATGAATCATTAAAAAAATGATACCCATACCTGGAAATATACAAAAAAGACACACATAGGAAAGAAAAAAAAAACACACATACCAAGAAACGCACAAACACATATGCAAAAAAACCAAAAAAACCCGCACATACCATAAAACATAAAAAAAAAGATACTCATACATGGAAATACACAAAAAAGACACACATACTAGTAAAAAGGGCTGAAAAAAGACACACCAGAAAAGGAATAAAACGAGGGGGGGGGAATCTGTGTTTGTCTGTAGTGAGAATAACAAACATGAAAAAGACAGTCGTCATAGTAATGGTGTTAGAGGCAGCCGAAGAACAAAGACAAACAGAGAATAATAAGAAGTAGCAACAATATGACTCTCGAAGCAAGCACTAGGAGTTAAGTATTAAAAAAGAAAAAGAAGAAGAAGAAACAGTATCACAGCTGAAAGAGAAGAGAAAGGGGTGGTGGGAAAAAAAAAAAAAAGCAACGACACTAACCGAAGCTGTAGTAGAAGTAGTTTACTGTTCAATAGAGCCTAGGAGATGATGTGCTCACTGCTCCGAAAGGAAGACATTGTGATACGACACAGTTTAATATAGTAACAAATAATGGCCGTGTTGCTAAGATAAAAAAGGCTGGATGTGAGAGAGAATTGCTGGTTTGTTTCTGCAGAACAAAGGGATAAACAGTATTGTCTAGGAAGCTGGCAAGGTTACTTCTTGATTTTCTTGAATGTGTGGCTCCTCTTCAGAACACTTGTTTTGCTGTAAAGTTCCCAAATTGCATTTCTGTAGCCACAATAAAAAAAAAAAATGATGAATCTAAATTGTTTGCAATGGTTTTCTTACTGTTAAATGCTTTAAAAAACACTTTCCTTGTAAAAAACGTTGGTTGGTTGGCTGGTTGTAAGGCATGTGAACCATTTATTTGTCAAAATTTCTCAGATGAAGCTTGATAATTATTATGACTTAGAATATTCGGACTATTGACCTCATCTTTATTGTTATAATCACAATGTTTTGACCGATATGTCCTTCGGCGTTCTTCAGGTGTTTCATGTCGAACTCGGGAGTCCACACAGGGGTAGATTGTCCCAATTCTGTTAACCACGGGGATAGACTGTTCCAGTTCTGTTAACCACGGGGGGGGGGGAATAGACTGTCCCAATTCTGTTAACCACGGGGGGGGGAGACTGTTCCAATTCTGTTAACCACAGGGATAGACTGTCCCAATTCTGTTAACCACGGGGATAGACTGTTCCAGTTCTGTTAACCAGGGAGGGGGGGAGACTGTTCCAATTCTGTTAACCACAGGGATAGACTGTCCCAATTCTGTTAACCACGGGGATAGACTGTCCCAATTCTGTTAA
>CAUZXS010005172.1:147500-160000 GCA_963585895.1 Sepioteuthis lessoniana | reverse complement strand
CAGGGCTACATTCCGTATCCTCACATAGCTGCTGAATGTATGTTCATGCTGGTCGTCCTGCTTTTGCCTGGCCATATCAGGGGGTCCATAAGAGTACATCACTTATGAGCTCGTCCCTGCTTCTCCAACAGTGTCCTTCATGTCTGGTTCGTCTAACTTGGATAGTTTTCGTGATAGGAGGTAGGTGGCCGTATAGTTGGTGTCTTGTGGAGTGTTGCCGCCAGGGTTTGGTTGGGTTTTATGGCACATCAACCATTGTAGGTTACTTAATGCCAAATCCTCTTTATACATATATATTAAATATATATGATTTGGTTTAGGTGGGTTTTATGGCATATCAACCATTGTAGGTTATTTAATGCCAAATCTTATTTATACATATATATTAAATATATATGATTTGGTTTGGTTGGGTTTTATGGCATATCAACCATTGTAGGTTATCTAATGCCAAATCCACTTTATACATATATATTGAATATATATGATTGGGTTTGGTTGGGTTTTATGGCATATCAACCATTATAGGTTATTTAATGCCAAATCCAATTACATACATATAAACAGTTCTATTTCAAACAATTCAATTTAGCATAAGTCATGTGTTTGCACTCAGTTTAAATGTCAAACAGTTCTATTTGACCCATAGATAGGATTAATACCTCCTTGCTTAACACTCAGCATTATAAGGTATGTATCAAGGGGAAAGTGGAGCAATCCTGGGAAAGGAGTGGTGCCCTCCCCTTCACCTCAGTGTAGTAGCTATTTAAAAGAGAGCCTTCTGGCTGCCCTCGACTACGGTCACCAACTTTACTTTGATGCTACCACTCCGGGTCAGAGTGGACCTGGGAGCAATGGCAATAAAGGAGTACTCCGCATTCCCCAAAGCTCCAGTATTGCTCGAACTTCACCATCACATTGTTTCATGTCATATCCAGGACTAATACACCATGAAGGTTGATATGCCATTAAATAAAGAAACCAAAGCTAATCAAAACTAAAATACCTTATTGAGTTGACTGACTGGTTGAACAGTACATGAGGTTATTCAGTGCTGAAAACCGTCTTCCTTTTTTTCATGAGTATTCATCTGACTTCAGTAATTAGTAATAATCCTTAATAAACAATTCTAGCTTCAAGTAACTATTCTTAATACAAATAATTTACAGTTCAATGTTTTCAAGAAACTAATAATAATAATCCTTAGTAAACAATTCTAGCTTCAATTACCTATTCTTAATACAAATAATTTACTGTTATATGATTTCAAGTAACTAATAATAATAATCCTGAGTAAACAATTCTAGCTTCAAGTAACTATTCTTAATACAAATAATTTACAGTTCTATGATTTCAAGTAACTAATAATAATAATCCTTAATAAACAATTCTAGCTTCAAGTAACTATTCTTAATACAAATAATTTACAGTTCTATGATTTCAAGTAACTAATAATAATAATCCTTATTAAACAATTAGAGCTTCAAGTAACTATTCTTTATACAAATAATTTGCACACAGTTACATGGTATTAAGTATTCCAATCCAACACAAACAATGAGTCAATGGTAGTATGTGTTAGGGTTCTATTTATGAGTCATACAAAAGGCATACTTTTTTTGAAAGCAATTACATGGTTTCAAGTAACAAATAATAATAATCCTTAGTAAACAATTATAGCCTCAAGCAATTATTCTCAATTCATACACAGTTATATGATATCAAGTATTCTTATCTAAAACAAATAATTTACATACAGTTGTATGGTATAAAGTATTCCTATCAAATACAAATAATTCATACAATTACATGGAATCAAGTATTCCACTCTAATACAAATAAATTATACACGGTTGTATGGTATTAAGTATTCCTATCTAATACAAATAATTTACACAGTTATATGCATAGAGATACAATTAATAACAATGCACAATAGATTGGTTGGTTGGGTTTTATACCAGATCAACCCTTAAGGGTTATTCCATGCCAAATAATGCATATATGATTTGTAAACAAATAGTAGGTAACAAACCAAATAACCAAAGCTCATTTGTTTGCACACAGTCAAATAGTTTCAAGTATTTCTATCTAACACTAATAATTCTACTTGTACAGTTAAATGGCTCCAGATCTTGCTATGTAATACTTATAATTCAATTTAACATCAGTATTTTGTTTACGTACACTTAAGTGGTTATAAGTTTAGAAAATGATTACACATTTCCGTTTGACCTATCACTGGGAACTTAGCAGATACTATCACTCTGGGTCAGAGTGGACCTGAGAGTAATAGCAATGAAGGGGTACTCTACACTCTACAATTCTTCAGAACTGGAGCCTCATCATCAGATGCAGTTTAATGTCATACCTTGAACACATCTTTTCTTTTTCAGTGGGTTTTACCCCTCTACAAGGAGTTGGGACTGTTTCAGGATTGATATTTTCAGAACAAATATCCAGTATTCAAACCTTAATATCACTTTTGTTGATATAAATGATATCGGATCAGGGCATGTAGCGAATTGTGACATCAAAGCAAACAATTTGATTCAGCAAAAACCAATTTAAATAAGAATACACTATCTAGATGTTAACAATGGTACCTTGTTGGTCGATGACCAAGAAAGTCATGGAATTAATTTTATAACCTGAACAGCTGGTATTTATACTACTACCTGCATATAGCTGGATGGTCTGAATTTTATTTGGAGAATACCAATTTCTACATTGCAATCGCCCATAAAAATTGCCTTTTAAATAATAAATGACATTTTATATTTTTAACTATTTTTCAGAACCAAGAAGACTTGGGGTTAATGTCAGTAAAAAGTAAAGTTGGTGATCCTAGTCGAGGACGACCAAAAAGCTCTCTTTTCAGTAGCTACTACACCGAGGTGTAGAGTAGGGTGCTACTCCTTTCCCTGGATTGCTCCACTTTACCCTTGATACGTACCTTATATTGCTGAGAGTTAAGCAAGGAGGTATCAAGTACCATTTTTTGAGTCTTTGGTATGACATGACCTGGGACTGAACCCAGGTCTCCTGGACCATTGGCAAACACTCTATTCACTTGACCAATGAGCCATTTAATGTAATTACCTATCAATTCATCATATTGGGAATCATCATCATCATCATCATCATCAAGGTAAGCTGACAGCACAAATTCCCTTGACTCTCTTTCACTATCTGTCCCCATTTGCTTAGTAAGTCCTCTAGACAGCAGCCAGTGTCCACACAGGGTGGATAAATGTAAGGTTTTGCTCGTTGGCCAACACTGGTGCGTTAATGTGTAGAGAGAATGTTTCTTATGAGTTCATCCTTACTTCTCCAGCAGTTCTCAGTATATTGTGTTTGTCTTACTTGAATAGTTTGTGAGATGGGATGTAAGTGGCCGTACAGCAAGTTTTCTGGGGTGCTCCTTCTAGGATTTGTTCAAAACAGCATGTAACATCCTTGTGTAGTCTCCATCTAGCTTTTTCTCCAATCATTTTGTTAAAGTAGTGCAACCATACAGTAGTATTGATACAGTCACAGCTTGAAAATATTCCCGTTTTATTTCATCACGGGGATCAGATTTCCATGTGGCTCTTAATCTGTTAATATTGTGAATATTGATTAGTTTGAGTTCTTTGTTTAGTGGCATATCAACCTTTATGGGTTATTTAATGCCGAAGTCTACCTTGGAGAGGAACAGCAGTGATACTATTTAACCCAGAGCTGGAAGCATAAGGGGTTCCATATACCTTTCTTAAAGGTATTACTCAAAAGTGATATGAGCTTAGTTGCGATTTTTTGTTTAATGGCATATCAACCTTTACGTTTTATTTAATGCCAAAGCCAACCTTGTAGAAGAACAGCAGTGTTATTATTTAACTAATAGCTCCTGGGATAAGATAGTTCATGCCTTTCCCAAGGGTATTAATCCAAAAGGGAACACAGTAGCCCAACTGATTGGTTTGTTTGGTTTTATGGCATATCAACCTTGGTAAGTTATTTAATGCCAAACCCTATTCATATAAAAATAAGTGTTCATGATTTGTAAGCCAGTAGATTAGTTTAGTTTGGTTTCTATTTTTTTGGCACATAGTCATATGGTTTCAAGTATTTATATCTATTTACTATTAATCATTTGTTGATTAGAATACTGTTGCATCTCCCAAACAAGGTGTTGAAATATATTAGTCATTTTTAGTTGGTTGGTTTGTTTGGGTTTTATGGCATATCAACCTTTGTAGGTCATTTAATGCCAAATCCATTTTAATACAAACAATTAGTTCTATTCTAAACCATTTTAGTTTAGCATGAGTACACAGTTTAATTGTTAAAACATTTCTATTTCAAGCTATTCCATTTAGTCAAACAGTTCTAATTCATCCAATTCAGTTTAGTCTAAGTATAGGTTTTGTTTAGACACAGTTATATGCCAAAATAGTTCTATTTCAAACAATGCAGTTTAAATAAGAAAACAGTTCTATTTCAAGTAATTTATTTTAGCATAATAGTTCTATTTGACCCATAGATTAGACCCTATCAGGTGCTACCACTCTGGGACAGAGTGGACATGGAAGCATTCCTGCATTCTCTAAAGTTCAAGCATTACTGTAACTTCATCATTAGATTGTTTAGTGTCATAACCAGGACACTCGTAGTGGGGTCTTACCCCTCTGCAGAGGTGCAGTCTGTGTATTCTACAGCCCCAGCTGACTAGGCTAATTTTTGGTGGGTGGTAAGTCCAAAGATGTGAGTTTGAAGGTCTGTCCTGGGTTTAGTACTTATGTTCAGGAAAGGTTGCTACAGTTGGAAGAATGAGTCAGCATGCCGCTTGCAGACACATGGTCTTTCCCACCAGAAGCAGGAGGAAAGTAGTTCTTTCCAGTCCAAATTATCACTGTACAATGAGACAGAGTTTCATTCAGGGCCGGTAAATCGGTATTTCGCTTCCTGTCACATGTTTTGGAAATTGCTATACTTTTGGTTTGGTTTGTTGTGTTTTATGGCATATCAACCTTTGTAGGCTATTTAATGCCAAATTCATTTTTATGTACAAAATCAGTTCCATTTAAAACAACTCAGTTTAACATGAGTACACAGTTTAATTGTCAAAAACATTTCTATTTCAAACTAATCAAGCAGTTATATATAACAATATATTTTAGTGTAAGTACAGTGTCAATGTCAAAAACAATTCAGTTTAGCATAAGCATGCAGTTTCAATGTAAGTACGGTTTAATTGTAGAAAACATTTCTTTTTCAAACAATTCAGTTTAGCATAAGTATGCCATTAGTTCTATTCAACCCATAGATAGGGCCCTATCAGGTGCTACCATGCCAGGCCAGAGTGAACCTGGGAGTATTGGCAATGAAGGGGTGCTCCGTATTTCCCCAAGCCCCCAGCATTACTGGGACCTCACCATCAGACTGTTTAGTGTCATATCCAGGGGGGTGGGGTCTTACCCTTCTGCAGAGGTGCAGTCAGTGTATTCTACAGCCCAAGGTGACTGGGCAATACACTTTTGGATTTTTAGCACTTATGGTTAGTTTCCATATCACTATAAATTCATTTGTAGTACCAAATAAATAACGAAACTTCTTTGAAACACAACAACTAAAGGTTTATTCTTATAGCAGAAGTAAACTTGAGTCAGAGTGAGAAAAGCTTCTTTCTGGTGTTGCTGGATAGTATGTGGGCTCTCAAGTTTGTAGGAGGCGTTTCACTGTAGCAGATAGCTCGTGTGACAGGCTGTAGGGCTGGTTCGTTTGTGTAGCTGGTAGAAAATAGCCGAGTATCTTCAGTGAAGATCTTCCATGCTGGAATGTCCGTAGGAGAGGGCTAGAGAGGTATTTTTTCGCTGCTGGCCGAATGCTCTCTGACCTGTGGCGACTTCCAAAAAGGTCTAGACGAAAAAGTTCTTGAGAGGAAGAAGGAATCAATGCGCTCTGCCTGCTGATTGGTCTGTGTGTGGCCAAATCACTTGGCGGGGGAAGCATTGATTCACGAGAGAAAATAGATCTGTGACTGCTACAGATTTATTTTATTTTTTCATTTTAATTTTTTTTTCTAACCCCCACACATTCATGGGTTATTTAATGCCAAAGCCGTCCTCATAAAAGAATAGCAGTAATACTATTTAACCTGTACCTGTGTGTGGGGGGGGAATAAGGAAGTTCATTACTTTTTCCAAGGGTATTAGTCCAAAAGTGATTTAACTTAGTTGTTTTAATGGTAAATCAACATTCATGGGTTATTTGATGCCAAAGCCATCCTTATAGAAGAACAATAGGGGTACTAATAGGGGGAGGGGATAAGAGAGTTCATGCCTTCCCCAAAGTAAACGTAATAACACGACTTGGGATTGAACTCATTTACGATGTCACAGTTCAGCTTGTTAACCACAACACTGGAGGAACCTGCTGTTTAGTGTCAACCCCAGGATAACACAACATTCATTACTGAAATTTAACTGAATGAAATAGATCCAAGTATTCGCTTTCACGGCGGTATTCCTTTGCTCAGAATAGCGCTCATCAAACTAATCTCCACACCCAAAAAATATCTTTGCTAAGTACAACTGTAGCAGAAAGAAACTTGAATTTTTGTTTGGCGCGTAATTTAATTTGACCATTAGAGTCACCAAACATTTTCACCCAATCAGGATGACTTGTCCGATTCAGCCTGAACCATATTTTCTAGCAGCACCAAAAATTGAAGAAAGCCCACAAACCTATCTCTCACTCAGAAACCCTCAAAAGGAACGGGCGTCAATTCGTCTATTCCTGAATAGCAGTAGCAGCATCAACCATTATGAGGAGAGCCATCTAGTTTATGAATCCCTTGGTTCTATTCTTCTAGACCAAGAGATCTTGGTTAAAAACAAATTAGATGATACACTCTAACAACTTCCTACCTTCTTTACTTCCTACAAGACTCGCAGCATACCAGCGTAAGCACCTTTACTTCATGCTGCCATTAAACCCTTGGTACAAAACCTAATGACGTCTTCGTTCTTCCCCACCACCTTTATTTTCCATCAACATTTAGCGAGGAGATAACAACCAACGAAATACCAACGCAACCAATGAAATACCAATGCTACCAACATAATACCAACATAACCAATGCAAAACCAACTTAAACCTAAAAACCCCAATAATAGTAATAATAATGTTATCCACATCGCTATACAGCTTCCACTGATGAAAAATATCTCACTTTTTCTCTCGGATGTGGTGTTTTTTATGTTTGGCCAGTATATTCACTTTGAAAAATTTGCATACGCCACTTTTGCTCAAATTGAGAGCCATGGTTTTTTTTTTAGATATCTGGAGTTCACCACTCATTTTGCACGCCAGGCCAATACTTGCACACTTGCCACATGGGGTTAGTCATCTTTTCTACAACTGTGTATGATATTAAGAAAAAAAGTTGTTACATCGGATTTTTCTACAAATCTCTAGTGATTCTATACCAGTCATAGAATACCTTCATGAATCTTCACAAAGCCAAACACTTGCTCACTCTCTCTCTCTCTTTTCACATATACACATACATATATACATATTTATATACATACATATATATATATATATTTATAAACACACAGACACACATTATATATATATACACACACACTATATATATATATATATACACAGCCATTACATATATATATATAAAACACATACATATATACATACACACAGCCATTACATATATATATATATATATATATATACACATGTATATATATATATATATAAAACACATACACATACATATATATATATATAACACACACACACACATATATATATAACACACACATACATACATATAACACACACACATATATATATATATATATATATATATATATAACACACACACATATATATATATATATATATAAACATACACATACATACACATATATATATATATATATATATACACATACACACAGCCATTACATATACATACATGTACACATATCTATCTATTTATATATATACAGACAGCCATTACATACATGTATATATATATATATATATATAGATACATGTATAAACACACAAACACACACACGCACACATATATATACACACACACACACACACCTATTACATATAGTTATAGATATTTATTATGTTGACTGGTTGGTTTTATGGCATACCAATCCTTTTTGGGTTATTTAATGCCAAAGCAACTATATGATTTCAAATAACTGTTCCGATTAATAATTTGATAAGGATTCAATGAATAATTCTTTATACAAAGAATTTGCACAGAATTATATAGTTTCCAGTAACAAGCTATTTAATAATTTTGGTTTCTTTATTTACTGGCATATCAACTTTCATGGGTAATTTAATACCGAAACCATCCTTGTAAAAAAACAGCAGTAGTACTTTTTAAACCCTAACTGGTTTGGATAGAGTTGTTCATATCTTTCCCAAGGGGCATTAGTCTGAAAGTGAATGTAAATAGCCCAACTGGAGTTTGAACTCACTTACTATGATGTAGCAGTCTAGCACGTTAGCCACTACACAAGGAAGATTTCTCTAGACTTAATAATTTACTTACAATTGCATATCTTTTGTTAGCTTTTTCTATCTAAAACCATTGATTAATAAGTCTTCATATGGCTTTGCGTGATTATTATCTTATACAAATCATTTGTACACAATTATATCGTTTTTGATGTTCTTAATTAAACAGATAAACAATTCATATTCAGCTTAAAAAAAGTAAAGATTTTATATTTAGTGGCAATATTGATGTTTCAAAAACCAATATATCAATAAATTTCAAAATTATTTTAAACAGCTAAACATTTTATATTTAGTCGCAATGTTGATGTTTTAATAGCAAATATATTAATAAAGTTTAAAATCATTTTAAACAAGTAAAGATTTTATATTTAGTTGCAATATCAATGTTTTAATAGTGAATACTGGCAAATACACCCAACCAAGCCGAAACACTACTGCATAGTTTAGAACGAGCAGCCGCAGGTATAGGACTCTATGTCAATGCACACAAAATGGAATATATGTGCTATGATCAAATGGGGGACATCTCCACTCTAGACGGAACCCCTCTGAAACTAGTAGACAAATTCACTTACCTAGGAAGCAGCGTCGCATCAACCGAAAAGGACATCAACACGAGGTTAACGAAAGCATGGACAGCTATCAATAGGCTATCGATTATATGGAAATCAGACCTAACCGATAAAATGAAACGCAGTTTCTTCCAGGCAGCGGTCGCATCGATACTGCTATATGGATGCACTACATGGACTCTAACAAAACGGCTGGGGAAGAAGCTAGACGGCAATTACACAAGAATGCTGCGAGCAATCCTGAACAAGTCCTGGTGGCAACATCCCACAAGACACCAACTGTACGGCCACCTACCTCCTATCATGAAAACTATTCAAGTTAGATGAACCAGACATGCGGGACACTGCTGGAGAAGCAGGGACGAACTCATAAGTGATGTACTCTTATGGACCCCCACACATGGCCGTGCAAAAGCAGGACGACCAGCACGAACATACATTCAGCAACTATGTGAGGATACAGGATGTTGTCCAGAAGACCTGCCTGAGGCGATGAATGATAGGGAAAAGTGGCGAGAGAGGGTCAGGGATATCCATGCTAGTGGCACGACATGATGATGATGATATTAATAAAGTTTAAAATCATTTTTAACAGGTAAAGATTTTATATTTAGTTGCAATGTTGATGTTTTAAAAACCAATATATTAAAGAATTTTAAAATCATTTTTAACAGGTAAAGATTTTATATTTAGTTGCAATATCGATGTTTTAAACACCAATATATTAAAGAATTTTAAAATCATTTTTAACAGGTAAAGATTTTATATTTAGTTGCAATATTGATGTTTTAATAGTGAATATATTATTAAAGTTTAAAATCATTTTAAACAGCTAAACATTTTATATTTAGCTGCAATATTGATGTTTTAAGAGCCAATATATCAATAAATTTCAAAATCATTTTAAACAGGTAAAGATTTTATATTTAGTTGCAATATTGATGTTTTAAGAGCCAATATATCAATGAATTTCAAAATCATTTTTAACAGATTTATTTGAACCAGAGAGCAGACCATAATAGGTATTACCATCCTGGGACTATTATATACCTTATTTATTTATTTATTTATTTATTTCACAGAATTAGAAATTAACACCTATCTAATCAGATTAACATAATCTACAATCTATACAAAGAACTGAGATAAATATAATTCATTCAATTTAAAAAAAAAAAATTAAAATAAAAAAGGAAATAGTAACATCTGTATATTCTAAGATATTTTTCATTAGACCTTATTAGAGAATCATCTGTTGATGGAATTGTATAGAGAAGGGTAGATTCATGCCTTTTCCAAGAGCCTTAGTAAAAAATGAACACAAACAACTTTTCAATTCAATATAATATTGTCAAGATATCTGTTGATGGCTTAGTGTGCAAGGAAGAGCATATTCATGTTTTTTCAGAAGTTGTAAGCTGAAACTACTCATGGAACCTTAGGATTCTGTCTTACCCACTTTCTGAAACATTGCTGTAGACAATTTTACATTAGTAAGGTATTTGATATCAAAGCCAATCCTGTAGGATAGCGACATTGTTACTATTTAAACCTTGGTTGAAGGGATAAGGAGGTTCATGCCTTTTTCAAGGGTTGTGGTCCAAAAGTGAACTGGAGTTTAAAATGGAGGCAACAGTCCAGTAAATTAATTTTTAAGGTAATGTCTACTACATAAACCTTTTATCTTATAACCCACAAACACCTTAACAAGATTGCCCAGTTGACTGGAGCAGTAGAATACACTGACTACTTCTCTGCAAAGAGGTAAGACCCTGAATATGACACTAAACAATCTGATGGTGAGGTTCTAGTACTGCTGGAGTTTTGTGGAATGTGAAGTATCCCTTCAGTGCCATCACTCCCAGGTTCAATCTGGCCCAGAGTAGTAGCACTTGATAGGGTCCTATCTATGAGTCAAATCGAAATTAAACTGTGTACTCATGCTAAACTGAATTGATTGAAATAGAACTGTTTTGGCGTTTAATTGTTTGTAAACAAAAACTATTCTTATACTAAACTGAATTGTTTGAAATTCAATTCGGTGTTAAATGACCCGAAAAGGGTTGATACACCGTAAATTGAAACAACCAATTGACCAACCATCCTTAAGCAGGAGTGGGGCAGTGTTAGATAGCAATACTTGAAACAATTCAACTAGGTGCAAACAAATGACTGATATTACATAGAATTATTAGTGTTTGAGAGAAATACTTAAAATAATTTAACATTGTGTGAACAAATGATTAATAAAAAATTGAATTATCAGTGTTAGATTGCAATACTTTAAGCAATTCAACTGTGTGCAAATAAATAATTAATATCAAATAGACTTATTAGTATTAGATAGCAATACTTTAAAGCAATACTTGAAATTTAACTGTGTGGAAATAAATGATTAATATCAAATAGAAATATTAGTGTTAGATAGGAATATCTGAAACCATTTAACCATGTGCGAACAAATGAGCTCTAATTCATTTAAAAATAAAGTTACCAACAAACTATTTGTTTACAAATCTCACACACACAACTATATATATATATATATATATATATACATATGTAATATAATTGCGGAGGGATTTTTTTTATATTATCATTTTTCATTTTATATATCTTGCCTTTCGGTTTAGTTAGAAAACCTTTCAGTTAGTGCATGGGTTAGTTGAGTGTAGGTGTTCACACGCGCGCAGGGTGGATGTGACAATCAGAGATGTCACAATAAAAACCCCAGATAGGAAATGAGACTGGGGACGTGAACGACGTCATGCCCAGAAGCCCTGAGGATTTTGGGGATTTGAAAAAAAGCAGTTGAGTTTCGGGGCAAATTGATTTTTGGTCTCGCTGAAGTGAGACCAGTTGGGGTCTACGAAATGTGCTGCACATGGTGGGGACAGATGGAAAAGTCAGCATAGAAAGAAATTGTGTCTCCCTCTCCTCATGTCGAAAAACCTTAAACTCAAAAAGGTAATAAAAAGTTTTATACCTGAACCAATTTTGAGTGTTTTCAGATTCCTATATATGATTATGAACATTATGTCTATTTCACATATCTGTATCATGGGTATGTTACATATATATATATATATGTTATATAACATATAACAAGATTTGGCATTAATTAACCCACAAGGGTTGATATGCCATAGTGTAGAACCAAACTGAACCAATCATTTACAAATGAAATTACTGATGAAGTTATATATATATATATATATATCATTAAATAATAAACACACATTTTGTCTATATAATTTTATTAAGATCCTTTCAAGTTTCCTGATAAGTGTTTTGGCTTCAGGTTGGAATTGTCCAGAGCACTTTTGGACATTTCATAGGCCATCATCAGGGGGAAGCTTGCATTATAAGGAG
>CAUZXS010005172.1:140000-142500 GCA_963585895.1 Sepioteuthis lessoniana | reverse complement strand
TCGAACCCCAGTCTTCCAGGCCATTAGCAAACACTTTACCCATTAGGCCAATGGGCCGGTAATTCTTGTGCACAAAGAAGCAAGCAAGTAAAGTAAAGTTGGCAACCTTAGTCGAGTGTGACTCGAAGGCTCTATTTTCAATAGCTACTACACCAAGGCGTAGGGGAAGGGCGCTACTCCATTCCTAATATTACTCCACTTTACCCTTGATCCATCCCTTATAATGCTGAATGTTAAGCAAGGAGGTATCAAGTACCATTTTTTAATACTTAGGTATAACCCGACTTGGGATCGAATCCCAGTCTTCCGAGCCATTAGCAAACACTCTACCCATTAGGCCAATGGGCCGGTAATTCTTGTGAGCAAAGGAGCAAGTAAGTAAAGTTGGTGACCTTAGTCGAGGGTGACCCAAAGGCTCTATTTTCAATAGCTACTACACCAAGGTGTAGGGGAAGGGCTCTACTCTAGGATTGCTCCACTTTACTCTTGATCCATTCCTTATAATGCAGAATGTTAAGCAAAGAGGTATCAAGTACCATTTTTTGAGTTTTTAGTATGACCTGACCTGGGATTGAACCGAGGTCTCTCGGACCATTGGCGAACACTCAAATTATTCAATTGCATATAAATTATTTGGTTTAGTTTCTTTGTTTAATGGCATTTCAACCTTTGCGGGAGTATTTAATGCCAAACCATTCTTGTAAAAGAAAAGCAGTGGTACTATTTAAGCAATAGCTGAATCAAGCACTTTGGTAACTGATAGCATATATGTAAAAATATATATGTAAAAAATTCCTTCACTAATGCAGAGAATGACAATAGCTCTAGGGTAAGATATCCAACTGATGTAACGTCAGCCAGGTTTCAATCCCAGCTTGAAACATCTCACGTCTCGTCACACTAAAGAGTTGTGATACAACAAAACAGTCTCTCTGTGAAGGACTATATATATATATATATATATTTTTTTTTTTGTTTTTGTTTTTCTTCTTCTTGTCTCATAAGATTTCTTTCCTTTGATTCAATTTTAAAGAAAGAAATTGTTGCAAATTAAATCGCCAACTATTTTCCTCCATGATTGGATTTTTTCGAGGTCATAGTCAAGATCTTACTTAAAAAAAATTTTTTTTTAAATTAAAAAATCAAGGGAAATTTTTGTTTTACAAATTTGGAATATTTTCTACTCAGAGAATTGGGATATTTTGAATATTTGTATAGAAGGGCCCACAAAAGACTGACACATTTTAAAAAGTCATAACTTTCTTGTTCTTAATATAATTTTTTATATTATTTGTCGGAAATTTAATCGCCAAGTATTTTCCTCCATGATTGGATTTTTTCGAAGTCATAGGCGAGATCTTACTTTTTTTTTTTTCTAAAAAAAAAAAAAAAAAAAAAAAATCAAGGAAAATTTTTATTTTACAAATTTGGGATACTTTCTACTCAGAGAATTGGCATATTTTGAATATTTGTATTAGGTGGCCCACAAAAGACTGACACATTTTAAAAAGTCATAACTGTCATGTTTTTAATTTAACTTTTTATATTATTTGTCAGATATCATAAATGATCTTTGGAAATGGTAAAAGTCAAGTAATAAAGAGAAGGAATATACTTTAAAAATGAAATTTTGCTATTCAACTGACAGATCTACAATTAAAATACAAAGAAAATACTGTGTCATCCATTTTAAAGGGAAAAATCCTTCAAGTATAAACATGATAAAAAGCTTAGTGAAGCGATTTAAAACTTGTGGCACAGTGACAGACCACCCACAAAGGGGTCATTGCAAAAGTAGCGGGATGGAAACTGGAAACAAAGCCTTTTTTTTGTCTTTTTTCATTAGTCAGTCTTTTATGGGCCATCCTGCAGTTTTACTGTAATTGATTTTTTAATATTTTTTAAAAACATATTTCAGAATGTCTAAAACTACATCATTGAAATCATCAGATGATATTAAGAACAAAGTTTTAACTAGATTCTTAAAGAAAAAAATAACACTCTGACAATACCCTTAAAAATGACCAATGAGGGGGGAGGGGAGATTAAGAGACATAATTAAAGATTATATATATATATACGAGGATCATTAAATAAGTTTCCAGACGTTTTCGTATGGGCACTTTTATTGATAGTACACACATGAAACTCTAGTCCCCTTCGAAGTAATCTCCTCCGCCTGCAATCCACTTGTTGTACCATTCTCACAACTTCTGGAAGACCCCATGGAAGTCCTCTTGTGTGAGCGTGTCAATGACCTTCGTCACAGCCTCTTTCATTTCCTCAATTGTCTCATAACGACAGCCTCTGAGCTTAGGGAATAAGCAAAAGTCACAGGGAGCAAGGTCTGGACTATAGGGAGGCTGAGGAACTGTCTTGATACCCATCTTGGTCAAATAGTCTGTGACAAGGATGGAGTTGTGGATTGGTGCATTGTCCTGGTGGAATTTACCACTGACCCAATTTGAAGAGTGCTGGCCTCTTCCAACGGAATCTCTTG
>CAUZXS010005172.1:110000-137500 GCA_963585895.1 Sepioteuthis lessoniana | reverse complement strand
ATATATATATATATATATATATATATATATATACACACACACACATATATATATATATATATATATATATATATATATATATATACACACACACACACACACACGTATATATATATATATATACACATATACACACACATGCATATTTATATATATATATACACACACACACACATATATATATATATACACACACACACACACACACACATGTATATATATATATACACATATACACACACACACACACATGTATATATATATATACACATATACACACACATGCATATATATATATATATATATATAAAATGAAAACTGCAGCTTACCTTATAAAAAAAATCAAATTGACTTTTTCAAATTACCCCAAAACACTTACCTGAAATAGAAAACAAAAAAATATATTTATATATTTATATGTATATTTACATTACATCAATTTTTAGTAATCACAAAAAATTTCTAAGCAACTGTACATAAATGTTACCATCGATAAAACTTATATTTAAACTTTATAGATAATATTCTTACAAATCATTGAATGATATGAAATATGAGAAATTTTTATTTCATTTTGAATTTTTTCTTTTTGCGGATATTTTATTTGTTGGTTAAATGATAGTTGAAATACATTTTTTTTTCTTTTTTTAAATAGCATTGATTTTTAAATCATTGAAATTTCAATATGTCTGAAAATGATTTGGAAAGGAAAAAAATCAAGATTCAAGCAAATATATTTTCATTACCAAATGGAAAGATATCTATATGGCATTTTGGCTACTTTAAATTTGTGGCATACAAGTCAAGACTTTAGGCATGAAAAAAATCTCTTCAAAACTAAGGGTCAGTTTATATAGAAAGGCCTAAAATCTAAAAATATGTCTGAATTTAGGATAAACATTTATTCCTGAATTAATGAAATTAAACAGTGTTCTAATCCAGTGGTTGCCAAACGATTTTGGGCCATGCCCTGATTTGGTACTTCTAAAATCCTGATACCATCAAGTAATATTTAATTTTTATATATTCAAAATTTTACTGCAATTCATGTGAAGGAAGCTTAAAAAACCATTAACTTGGTCTCTAAACAAGCCCACCCCCCATATTAACATGTCCCAACGTCGGGAATTACTACTTTAATCAATGTAATAGGATCCCTGAACATCTTTACACTTTTGCCATCGACTACAAGGTTATTTATGCCTGTATAATAAAATTAAAGGTTTTATGCCTGTATGATAAAACAATGCCTGGGCTGGCGGTAGAATACACTGACTGCATTTCTGCAGAGGGATAAGACACCCACCAAAAGTGTGCTGTATATGACATTAAACTATCTAATGACAAGGCTCCACCCTTGGAGATTTGGGGAAAGTAGAGTACCCCTTCATTGCCATTGCTTCCAGGTCTACTCTGACCTGGAGTGGTAACACCTGATAGGGTCCTATCTATGTATCAAATAGAACAAAATATGTGTGCAAACAAATGACTAACGTTAAATTGTGACTGTTATATAGCAATACTTGAAATCATTTAACTGTGTACAGGAAGGATCTTGGGCTCGTTTGGGAATATCATTTGCAAAATGTGTTTACAAATCATATATGTATTTAATATATATGTATAAAGAGGGTTTGGCATTAACTAACCTACAATGGTTGACATGGCATAAAACCCAACCAAACTAAATCATATATATTTAATATATATATATATATATATATATATGTGTGTGTGTGTGTGTGTGTGTAAAGAGGATTTGGCATTAAATAACCTACAATGGTTGATATGCCATAAAACCCAACCAAACCAAATCATATATATTTAGTATATATGTATAAAGAGGATTTGGCATTAAATAACTTACAATGGTTGATATACCATAAAACCCAACCCAACCACATATATTTAATATATAAAGAAGATTTGGCATTAAATAACCCACAATGGTTGATATGCCATAAAACCAAACCAAATTATATATATCTAATATATATGTATAAAGAGGATTTGGCATTAAATAACTTACAATGGTTGATATACCATAAAACCCAACCCAACCACATATATTTAATATATAAAGAAGATTTGGCATTAAATAACCCACAATGGTTGATATGCCATAAAACCAAACCAAATTATATATATCTAATATATATGTATAAAGAGGATTTGGCATTAAATAACCTACAATGGTTGATATGCCATAAAACCCAACCAAACCAAAATTATTAGCATTGGATAGGGATATGTGAAACCATCGATGTGCTAACAAGTGATTATTATTTGATAGGAAGTTTGTCGAAACCATATAATTCTGTATAAGTTATTAGTATTAGAAAGAAATACTTGAAACCATATAAACAAATTATTATTACTAAAAAATGGGAATATTTACTTGAAAACATAATTGCATATAAATTCGTGGCATATAAGTCAACCTTAAGATTTTAACATTAGTAATTCTATTCATAAAGTTTTCCTGTCTAATTCAATATAAATCTTTTGTTTGCACACAGTTAAATGGCTTCAAGTACTGCTATCTAATAATTCTATTTACTATTAATCATTTGTTTGCGCACAGTTAAATGGAATCAAGTATTACTATCAAATACTAATAATCCTATTTACTATTAATTATTTGTTTGCACACAGTTAAATGGAATCAAGTATTTCTATCCAACATATCCTCATGGTATAATAGGTAAAGCACTGGACTGCGGATTCATATTAAGTAATTTTGGACTCCGGTCACACTATTATGTTTACTTTCGGACTAATACCCTTGGGAAAAGTATGAACCACTTGATCCTCCAGTTATGGGTTAAATATTATCACTGCTGTTGTTCTCCAAAAATGGCCTTGGCATTAAACAACCCACAAAGGTTGATATGCCATTAAATAAAGAAACTTTAAATGGCTTCAAGTATTGCTATTTAACACTAGTAATTCTATTCAATATTAATCATTTGTTTGCACACAGTTCAATGGCTTCAAGTCTTGGTATTTAACACTGGTTGTTCTGTTTACACGCAGTTATAATCAGTAACCCCAAAAGGGCCGATATTATGTAAAACTAACCAAGTTGTCACCGCCACATTTGCTGTTATTATTTGTACACACAAGTAGTATATTTTATTTATTTATTTTTTAGACAGATAATCTCGGGAGAGCTTACTCTTTATCATAGCCGTTCGTCGCTGTCAATAAAATGTGCCGTTCGTCGCTGTCAATAAAATAACAACCCAAGTGAATTGGTATCAAAAGTAATTAAATCTAAAAAGATGAAAGAAAATACAAGTCAAAATTATTGTTAACGACGACTGACAAATCTTGAATATGAAAAAATAAAAATAAAATACGTTATCAATACAAAATGTTAGTCATCACCAGATATGTTTCTATAGATTAAAAAAAAAAAAAGAAATATCACAATTTGCAATGGAAAGATGAAAGTGGAGACTCCAAACCCCCCTCCTTGGATCTTATTGAATTCTATAGTCAGAAAAATAAGAATAAAGATTCTCAAGATTGTTTAGAAAAGCTGTTAAGCATTTATAGAAGAAAAAAAATAAAATGAAAAGGAGAAACATTGAAATTTCATCCTTATATTTTTTTTTCTCCCAAAATTGTGCCTTTGTGATACAAAATGGTTTCCAGTGAAGTTTGGAGCATAAACCTGATGTTCTCAATATGAGATTGAGTAAAAAAAACGTTTATTTTCATTTATTTATTTATTTCAAGTAAAAACATATTTCTCTCCCATTCACATCTCTACTTTTGGTTGGTTGGTTGGTTTGTTGTTTGGGTTTTATGGCATCACAACCTTTGTAGATTATTTAATGCCAAATCCATTTTTATGAAAATAGTTCTATTTCAAACGATTCACTTTAGGATAAATATGCAGTTTAAATGCAAGTACAGTTTAATTGTGAAAAACATTTCTATTCCAAGCTATTCAGTTTAGTCAAGCAGTTCTAATTCAGATGATTCAGTTTAGTATAAATACAGATTTTGTTCACACACAGCTAAATGTCAAAACAGTTCTATATTAAACAATTCACTTTAGTATAAGTAGAGTTTCAATGTCAAAAAACAGTTCCATTTCAAATAATTCAGTTTAGCATAAGTATGCAGTTTAAATGTAAGTACAGTTTAATTGTCAAAAACATTTCTATTTCAAACAATTCAGTTTAGCATAAATATATTGTTAGTTCTATTTAACCCATCAGGTGCTACCACTACGGGCCAGAGTGGACCAAGGAGTGATGGCAATAAAGGGCTTCTCTGGATTCCCCAAAGCTCCAGCATTACTGGAATCTCACCATCAGATTGTTTAGTGTCATAGACAGGACACTCGTTGGTGGAGAGGGGTCTTACCCCTCTGCAGAGAAGCAGTCGGTGTATTCTACAGCCCCAGCCAACTGAGCAATCTCTACTTTTGATTAAAACTTTACCTTACTGCCCCTCCCCCAAGCCATGGGACATTTAATTCAATGTACAAATTTATGAATGAATAATAAAAATGTGTCTTTTATATACACAACTAAAAAATATTAAAGTTTGTCTGGTCTGGTTCGGGTCATTTGTTTAATGGCATATCAACTCTTCATGGGTTATTTAATGCTAAATTTTCATTCATTTCTAAATGTTTGATTATAATCATAACTATTTAAAGCTTTGATTTGGTTTATTTGTTTAATGGCATATCAACTCCTAATGGGTTATTTAATGTTAAAATCTATTTTATTTGTAAATAGTTTATAAGACAGATTTCAAGATAGGGCTAGATTAGTTTTGAATCTTACCCACTGTGGATATTGAACCCCCTTATTCTCCCCCCAGCTATGGGTAAATAGTAGGGCAGACTAGGTTCTTCAGCCTTGGTGAGGCAGCTAGTCTAGGAGAAGGAAAACTCTGAATTCAAACCTGTTAAACTCCGCTTAAAAATTGACCTTGTGTCATATCCTGCCCGAGCGGAGGGGTTGGGTAAATAGTACCTACTGTGGATATTGAGAAATTACAATAATTTTTATAAATAGTCCCTTTTTCTTTAATGTCGTTTTTCTTTAATGTGGTTTGTTTGTTTGTTTGTTTGTTTGTTCCGTTGTTTAATGGCATATCAACCTTTGTGGGTTATTTAATGGCAAATCCATCCTTCAAGAAGAACACAAGTAGTACTATTTAATCCATAGATGGGAGGAAAAGGGGGTTCATGCCTTTCCCAAGGTTATTTGTCTGAAAATGAACGTAATAGTGTAACTGGAGTTTGAACTCGCTTACTACGATTTCGTAGTCCATCGCTTTAACCATTACGCCACAAGGACACTCCCTAATATTTTTGTCAATGGTTGTAACTAATATTACATCCCAAGAATGATCACAGGAACACTGAGATCAAGATAAACTTCAACATCAAAATCAATTCTAATCAATAAACAAACTGAACTAGGATTCCACACAATCCCTTATAACGAATAATTTTTCAACAACTAAGGTAAGTAAAGTTGGCAACCTTAGTCGAGGGTGACCCGAAGGCTCCCTTTTCAATAGCTACTACACTGAGGTATAGGAGAGGGCACTACTCCATTCCCTAGATTGCTCCACTTTACCCTTGATCCTTACCTTACAGTGCTGAGTGCTAAGCAAGTCGGCATCATGTACAATTTTTTGAGTCTTTGGTATGACTTGACCTGGGATTGAACCCTGGTCTCTCAGACCATTGGCAAACACTCTACTAATTAGGCCAATGGCCACTAAACAACAAAGAGAAGCGAAATAAATCAGAAATATGCTTTTTTTTTGGCTTTTTTTTCCTCACCTTTTTGGATTAAAACTATCAGATCTGAAATCTTTATAAAAGAAATTTTAATCTTAATTCAAGTAAAAATTCTCTGTTTAAGTCTGCCACTTTCAAAGAAAAATTTTTAAGTAATTTTCAGAGCTTCCAATCGATAAGACCTTATCCTCGGAAAATCTGTTAGTTTTGAAGGAAATGTTTTTGTTCTTGGAAGGTAAATTTGCAATGTCCCTTTTACCATAAAATAAACCATTAGTTTTTGTCCGTGGTTTGAAACCAAAATTTTAAAGCATTAAGTCACAATCTTCATCATGATTTTATTTTTCAGGTCAGAGTTGGGTTGGTGAACTTCAGTCGTACAATTACATTAACTTTTGGACTACAACCCTTCGGAAGGACTGATCCATCTTATCCCCCACCCAGCAATGGGTTAAATCATATCACTACTGTTCTTCTATTTTGATGGTTTTGGTATTAAATAACCCAAAAAGGTTGATATGCCATTAAAAACAAAGAACAAAAACTATGTTTATATTCTTTATTTTTTTTTCAGTATCTCTCTGTAAGACTATCTCAGACTCAGACTATATATATATATATATATATATATATATATTGACAACAAGTAATCCAAATAGAAAGTAGGGATTTTTAGTGAAACAAAGTCAGTCGACACTATAGCGTTTCGGTTCTGCTGAACAATCATCAGGGCTGTGAGGGGTTTTATTAGTGATGTTATGGATGTATAAAAAGTGTAAAAATATATACAAATTTGGAAAGGTTGTACAACAAGAAAAGTTGGCTGTTTATGACAAGAAAAATTGGCTGTTTGATCAATGAATCAGCGTTCGTTTCTTTAAAATACGTCACCTGATATTAGAAACATTGTGCATAATCCACGTTCTGTTAGTTCATCGAGAGATGGTTCAGCAGAACCGAAACGCTATAGTGTCAACTGACTTTGTTTCTCTATAAATCCCTACTTTCTATTTGGATTACTTGTTGTCAATTTTTCTTCACAAATTGTCGGATTACTATCCATTATTTTCTTCCACACATATATATATATATATATATATATATATATATATATGAAAGTAAATATGGATCAAAATCCAACAGTATGAAGATAGCAGAAAAACATAATCCAAATAGGTGAATTGATTATGATGTAAAGTCGACGTTGAACGTTTAGGTGTTAGTCACCATCATCAGGACTTGGATATCAGAATAGTTCACATAGTGATGGATGCTTGCTCAGATGACAGGAGCAAATGAAAAAATATAATGAAAAGATACACAAACGTGCACATAGCGTTCATAATTCAAAAGTCATAAAAATGTGTCTGGCACATGGAAACATATTTGAAAATGTTGGATTTCCCATATATATATATATATATATATATTATTTCAAGAAAAAACCCAAATTCAGTCACTTTAGCATAATAAATTTATTTTACATCCTGTCAAGAGCATTGATATGAATCAAAATTCCAAAAGGACTTCATCAGATCCAACAAGAAAATCTCTGTGGATTTTATTGACATTGAGCTCTTTCCCAGGAATATTTAAATATTCTAAATTTGAATATTATATTTGTCCTGACTGAATTGTTCCCTATTCTGGATTTACAAGATTGAAGAATATATATATATCATTATCTGTTGCTGTCTATATAAGTTTGTTTATATCTATCTGACCTGTTTTTAACAAGGATGGCTTTGGCGCTAAATAACCCACAAGAGTTGATATGCCATAAAAACAAAGAACCCAAGCCAAGTTTATATTTTTTACCTTGTTGAGTATCTCTCTTTATGACTATCTAAGTCTCTGGCTGTGTATACATATATATATATATGTATATATGTAGAAAAATTGATAACAATGATCCAAGTGGAAGGAGAGATTTATTGAAAGGTTGACACTATAGCATTTCGGTTCTACTGAACCATCATCAGGACCAAACGGCCAACTTTTTCTTATTATACAAATTTTCCCCAAGGTTTTTGTATTTTGCATTTTTTGATAACAATGATCTAAGTGGAAGGAGAGATTTATATATATATTTGTCTATCTCTATCAATCTTATATATATATATATATATATAAGTATTTTGTCATTTGCTTAAAGCATTGCACAAATTATTTATTTTATTGTATTGTATAAATTTAGAGGGCTAGTGCAATACGAAATAATAATTATTTGGGTCTAATTAATTTCAAAATAAAAACTTCATTGTCAGAGACTTTTTAAAAATCAATTAGGTGTTGTGTATTCAAAATTTTTTCGACATTGTAAACATGGTGTCACATGGGGTGTTAGAACATGTTTATCATGTCCAAACAAAATTTGAAAATACAACACCTAGTTCATTTAAAAAAAGTCTCTGATGATGAAGTTTTTGCTTTGAAATTAATTAGACTCAAATAATTATTATTTCACATTGCAATAGCCCTCTAAATTAATACAATACAATAAAATATATATATCAGTATTTGTCACTCTATATCAGTTTGTTTATATCTATCTAATCTTCTGTTTTTTAGAAGGATAGCTTTGGCATCAAATAACCCACGAAGGTTGATATGCCATTAAACAAAAAAACCTAACAATATCTAGAACAGTCTGGTGCTTCATATGGTAAGACCTTCATATTCTCAGAAAATCTGTTAGTTTTGGAGAATATTAATAAAAAAAAAAATTGGTAAAATGAACCCTCATTTTCTGTCGATAATCTGAAATGAAGATTTTAAAGTATCGTCATAATCTTCAGTATGATCTTATCTTAAGGTTGGGGTTTGGTTATGACTTATGTCTAAAATAAATCCTTAACATTCTTATTTAATTTGATTGATTGATTGATTTTAATGGCATGTCACCCAAACTGGAGATTAGGGAATCATGTAACCCTGTATGTTCATATTTACATGTTTGATTAATTGTTTCTTAAGGGTTTTTTGCACAGTCAAGGTTGTTGTATATTGACCTTCAACCCGGCCAAACATGCCATTCCAAAGTAATGCACCGGAAGGAAGTGACACATTCCGATGACAGTTATGAGAAGAAATCGCGTAGGCAGCCTTATTTGACAATATGGGACAAGGTAAAATCCCATGGTACACTCATAGACTGATGCACCGGAAGAGAGTGACTGGTGAACTGCATGACAGTTATTTCTGCTTGATGACGATCAAACATGCCATTCCAAAGATTGAGTGGGTGATTGAACTATTATATAACTCGGTGAAGACAGGAAGTCAGTTAGTTGGAGATCAGGTGAGTTAGAGACAAGATGTGGTAGAGAAAGCCACCATCCAGCAGAAGGGGGCCTTGGGACCCCTGATTGAGTTCGGAGAGCAGACCCATTAGAGACAAGATGCGGTAGAGAGAATAGCATCCAGCAGAGAGCTGGGCCTCCGGTTGAGCAGCCCTGGAGAACGAGAAACATACAATGCTGATGGCCATAAGAGTGGGGGGGGTCAATATATTGCAGTTCTGTTCGTTCTCCAACTCCCTCTCACACACACAACCCTTTCAAATAAAGTGAGAGGTATATTTTTTTAAAGAAGTCTTCACTCGTCTTTATTTGTGTGTCGTTATGATTCTGCATGTATATGCAGATGTATATGCATGTGAGTATACAATAAGGTGGGCTAGTTGTGTTTTTATGGCATATCAACCTTTGTTGGTTATTTAATGCCAAATTCTGTTTATATATAAATACTGAATATATGATTTGTAAACGAAGAATTTATAAGTCTCTAAAGCATCCAATATGTTCAACCTTGTTCTGGCAAGTCCTACAGTGATACTGAAATTAAGTTGTATTACACCTTGACCTTCCTTTTGACCAATGTTCGACAACCTTTTCATAATTTAAAGAAATTTCAGCAATATTAAATAATGCTTAATGATTAAGTCCGTCTGGGCAAGAGAGGAGACAAGCCTTCTGCTGCTACTGGGAACACATCCATTCAGTTTGAGGAGAGGGAATAACAAAGTTAACAAAAAATGTTGTAAGTTGAGGGAGGAATCACATGGATAGCCTTTAAGGGCCATATGTGGCCATTGGCTGCAAGTTTGGGACCCCTGCTTTAGACATTGATGAGAGAACTGCTGCATGAGCAATTATTAGTCTTTTATACTTTGCCTGAGATCTAGAAACAGATTGAGTCTGACAGATACCAAAGCTGCTTGGTGTACTTCAGGTAATATTCAAATAAAATACGAGAAAATTCATTTTATCAATTTTTTAAAATTTTAGACGTCAATCATTATTATCAATAATTTTGACTAGTTTTATCCTTCATCTAATTTAAACTGATTTTTTTTTTTTTTATTGAAACTCACATGATTGTCACTTCTATGACAGCAAGGAAGGAATGTTAATGATAACACAAGTCAATAATAAATTATGAGAAATTTCCATAAAGTTTCAGTAAAATTTTTCTTTTTTTTAAAAAAGATTAAAATATGCCATCTTTTATTTGATGAGTTAAGATTATCATTCCTGGTTTAAAGAAATAGCAATGAAAAACATGAGAATTTAATCTGAGCAATAAGAAAAAAAAAAAAAAAAAAGGATAAATTCCTTTTTTTTTTCTTCAAAATTTCTTTGATGAGGGTTGGTTTGATTTATTTATTCAAATGGCATATCAACTGCTTATGGGTTATTTAATGACAAAATTTTATACATTTCTAAATGTTTCATAGTAATCATCACTATTTATAGGTTTACTTTCGACTATTTGTGTAATGGCATATCAACTCCTTATAGGTTATTTAATGCCAAAATTTGATTCCTTCCTAAGTTGTTGGCAACCGTAGTTGAGGGCGCCCAGAAGGCTCCCTTCTCAATAGCTACTACACCAAGGTATAGGGGAGGTCGCTTCTCCATTCCCAGGATTGCTCCACTTTACCCTTGATACATACCTTATATTGCTGAGTTTTAAGCAAGGAGGTATCAAGTATCATTTTTAAGTCTTTGGTATGGCGCAACATGGGATTAAAGCCAGGTCTCCCGGACCATTAGGTGAACACTACCCACTAGAAGGGTGATGATAATCATAACTATTTATAGGTTCGGTTCAGTTTGGTCTATTTGTTTAATGGCATATCAACTCCTTATAGGTTATTTAATGCCAAAATTTGATTCATTACTAAATGTTTTATTGCATTCATAACTATCTATATTTGGTTTTAATGACGGCATATCAACTCCTAATGGGTTATTTAATGTCATAATTTGATTAATTTCTATATGTTTGATTGCAATCATAGCTATCTATATTTGGTTTTATTTAATGGCATATCAACTCCTAATAGGTTATTTAATACCAAAATTTGATTCATTTCTAAAGAAACATAAAAAATGATTGCATAAATAATGTTTATTGCAATTTAAAAAAATTAAAACTTTTTCCTTGGTTTATAATCATTTGTTTGCACAAGATTATTGTTCTAATGTATTCCAGTACAAGTAAATCAAATATCTAAGGTAGAATTGAAACTCTAGGGTATGGAGGTGCTGAGGTCTGGAGATTTGAGGAGACTTGCTGTCACTCACTCTTCAGGGTTAACTACCAAACATGGTGATAAGACAATATCCTAACTGATTTTTAGAATCTAACTATATCTTTTAATTCCCATGTGACTGCCTCTAGCCAATTTAATTCCCTGATTTGTTTTAACCATTATGAGATTTTTTCTGTCACCTATCAATTAGGCTCCTGTAAATGTCTGACTTATGAGGGTGGTGGGTTAGTATATTACAAATGTAAGTAAAAAACCCAGAACAACAACAATACTGAGAATGATAAAGATATAATGATAATGATGATCATTATTAATGTTATGACACATCCACTATCCCAGGTGCTGAAGGTGGTAGGTCCATTACACAACATATGGAAGTAAAAAAACAACAACAGAATAATAATACTGGTTGGCAGGTTGTTGTACATAGTATTAACCCTTTCAAGGTCATTTAATGCTGAATAAATTGCCCAGTCGGCTGGGACTATAGAATACACCAACTGCAACTCTATAGAGAGGCAAGACCCTCCCGTCAATTAGTGTCCTAGATATGACACTGAACAATCTGATAGTGAGGTTCCAGTAATGCTGGAGCTTTGGGGAATGCAGAGTACCCCTTCATTACCATTGCTCCAGGTCCACTCTGACCCGGAGTGGTTGCACCTGAACGGTCCTATCTATGGGTCAAATAGAACTAAACAGTGTACTTATGCTAAACTAAATTACTTGAAATAGATCTGTTTTTATATGTAAACTGCATATTTATGCTAAGCTGAATTATTTGAAATAAAACTGTTTTGACATTTAAGTGTGTGTAAACAAAAACTATAATTATACTAAACTAAATTGTTTGAATTAGAACTGTTTGACTAAACTGAATAGCTTGAAATAGAAATGTTTTTAATAATTAAAGTGTGTACTTATACTAAACCAAATTGTTTGAAATAGAACTGTTGTATAAAAATATATTTGGCATTAAATAACCTACAAAGGTTGATATGCCATAAAACCCAAACAACCAAATAACTTGCCAAATTAAGTCACTTTGATAAAAGTTTCAAACAATTCATTTTAGTACAGGTTTTTGTTTACACAGTTTAAATGTCAAAACAGTTCTATTTCAAACAATTCAGTTTGGCATAATTACACAGTTTAGTTCTATTTGACTCATAGATAGGACCCTATCAGGTGCTACCACTCCGAGTCAGAGTGGACCTAGGAGTGATGGTAATGAAGGGGTACTCTGTATTCCCCAAAGCTCCAGCATTACAAGAGCCTCACCATCAAATTGTTTAGTGTCATATCCAGGACACTTGTTAGAGGGGTCTTACCCCTCTGCAGAGATGCAGTCAGTGCATTCTGCTGCTCCTGCTGACTGGGCCAAATAATACTGAGAATGATACAGATTTTTAGAAAGATATAATAATACTGATTATCATAATTAATGCTTGACATATCCACCATCCACAGTGCCAAGGGTGGTAAAGCCATTAAATTACACATGAAAGTTAAGAGCCTAGAATAATATTAAAAATTAGGACGACTTTTAAAAAGATATAATAATGATTATCATCATTATTAATGCCTGACACATCCACTATCCACAATACTGAGGGTAGTAGAGCTCTTACATTCTATATGAAAAGGATAAAGTTTTTAGAAAGACATAATAACAATAATGGTCACAATATAATTAATTCTCTATATATGCACCATCTACAGTGCAGAGGATGATATGGCTATTATATTACACAAAATTAAAAAGCCCAGAATAATGATATTGAGGATAATGAAAATTTTAGAAAAGTATAATGATAATGATCATCCCCACTTAATGTCTGACACATCCACCATCCACAGTGCTGAGGGTGGTGAAGCTATTATATGGGATATTATTATTATTATTATTATTATAATGAATATCACCAACATTCTCATCATCTTCACAATTTTCGAGAGAAAAACAGGAGAAATGGAATTTTTACTCTGATTAAAAATTTATGTTTTATATCATTTTCAGACAGTGATTCATAGCGCTGAATGTTCTGTTTTAATTGCTTTTAGTTTAGGAATGGGAGAGAGTAAGAGAAGAATGAAGATGTAAAAAAAGAAGAATAAATACGAAGATGAGAGTGAAAGAAACAATCAAAGTGTCAAGGGTTTCATGAAAGAGAGAGAGAGAAGAAAGAATGAACAGGAACTCGAAGGATTGAAAAAGTGAAGAAGAAAAATAAGATGAATAAAAAGGTGAAAATGAAAGAGACAAAGAATGAAGAGAGAGAGAGAGAGAGAGAAAAAGAATGAAAAAATGAAGAATGAAGAAGTAAAAGAGGAAGAATAAAAATGAAGATGAGAGTGAAAGAGACAATCAAAGAGTCAAGGGTTTCATGAAAGAGAGAGAGAGAAGAAAGAATGAACAGGAACGTGTGAAGGAACGAAAAAGTGAAGAAGTAAAATCAGATGAATAAAAAGGTAAGTATGAAAGAGACAAAGAATGAAAAGGGATAGAGAGAGAGAGAAGAATGAAGAAGTGAAAAAAGATGAATAAAAACGAAGATGAGAGTGAAAGAAACAATCAAAGTGTCAAGGGTTTCATGAAAGAGAGAGAGAGAAGAAAGAATGAACAGGAACTCGAAGGATTGAAAAAGTGAAGAAGAAAAATAAGATGAATAAAAAGGTGAGAATGAAAGAGACAAAGAATGAAAAGAGAGAGAGAGAGAGAGAGAGAGAGAGAGAGAGAGAGAAGAATGTAGAAGTAAAAAAGGAAGAATAAAAACGAAGATGAGAGTGAAAGAGACATTCAAAGAGTCAAGGGTTTCATGAAAGAGAGAGAGAGAGAAGAAAGAACGAACAGGAACTCAAAGGAATGAAAAAGTGAAGAAGAAAAATAAGATGAATAAAAAGGTGAGAATGAAAGAGACAAAGAATGAAGAGAGAGAGAAAGAGAGAGAAAAGAATGAAAAAAATGAAGAATGTAGAAGTAAAAAAGGAAGAATAAAAACGAAGATGAGAGTGAAAGAGACAATCAAAGAGTCAAGGGTTTCATGAAAGAGAGAGAGAGAGAGAGAGAGAGAGAGAAGAAAGAATGAACAGGAACGTGTGAAGGAACAAAAAAGTGAAGAAGTAAAATCAGATGAATAAAAAGGTGAGTATGAAAGAGACAAAGAATGAAAAGAAAGAGAGAGAGAGAGAGAGAGAAGAATGAAGAAGTAAAAAAAGATGAATAAAAACAAACGTGAGAGTGAAAGAGACATTCAAAGAGTCAAGGGTTTCATGAAAGAGAGAGAGAGAAGAAAGAATGAACAGGAACATGAAAGAATGAAAAAGTGAAGAAGAAAAATAAAATGAATAAAAAGGTGAGAATGAAAGAGACAAAGAATGGAGAGAGAGAGAGAGAGAGAGAGAGAGAGAGGAAAGAATGAAAAAATCAAGAAGTATAAAAGGATGAATAGAAAAGAAGATGAGAGTGAAAGAGACAATCAAAGAATGAAGGATATGATAAACGTGAGAGAGAGAGAAGACCTAAGAGTAAGAAAGAAGATCAACAAGTCAATGAAACAGAAAATAAATGAGAGAAGGAAGAAAAAAACCCTGAAAAACAAATGATGAATGAGAAAATAAAAGAATTAAAGAAACCAGGGAATGAAGAAAGTGTCATTCTCTAGTTTTGGGGAGCGGGATGAATGAAGAAAGAAAATGGCATGAATAAGAATGAAGGTTAGAGGGAAAGAGACTATGAGAGGGTGAAGGATTTTATGGACGAGAGAGAGAGAGTGAAAAAGTGAGAGAGAGAGAGAGAAAAAGCAAAGACCAAAAAGAAAGGAGTAAGGTTAACAAGTGAATGAAACAGACAAGGAATAAGTACCTGAATGAATGAAAGAAAAAAAGTACTTGAATGTGAAAATACAATAAAAAAAAAAAAGAATGAAGAAATTCTTGTTGTTTTTTTTTTTTTTTTTCAGACTACATGGAGGTGAAGGACTGAAGAATGAAAAAGTAAAATAGGACAAATGAGAGTGAAAGAAATAATGAAAGGACAAAGGATTTGATGAATGAGAGAGCAAAGACCTAAGATAGAGAAAAAAAGATTAACGAGTGAGTTAATGAGTGAAAGAAGAAAAATTCTTGAAGAAAGAGAAAATAAAAGAATTCCAGAAAGCAAGGAATGAAGAAAGTCTTTTTTTTTTTTTTTTTCATTTTTTTCAAGGGAAATGATAAACAAGTGAAGAAGTCGGGGAATGAAGGAAGTAGAGTGAAAAATAAAAAAGTAAAATCAGATAGAATGAAAGAGAGCAAAAAAAAAATGAAAAAGGCAAAGGATTTTTCGAATGAGAATGAGTAAAGATCTAAGAAAAAGAAATTAGATTAACAAGTGGGAGAATAAGTGAAAGAAGAAAAACAGAAAAAAAAACACTTGATGAATGAAAAAATAAAAGAATTTCAGGAACCAAGGAATGAAGAATCTTTTTTTTTTTAAGGGGTAAAGGATGAACGAAAGAATAAATAAGGGAATGCAGGAAGCTGAATACGGGGTGTAGGTGTGTGGAGGAAGGAGCTGACTCCGGAGACTCCTGCAATGAACAATCAAGGAACATTCAAAGAATGTATGGAATTTCAGACATACTTACTCACCATTCCTTTGAAAACAGGAAAAGAAAACGGCATTTATTGATTCAGGGAACCAAGGAAATTCTTGTCATCAGTGATTCCTTACAGCAAAATCAAAAATCTCTTTCTTTCTATCTCCCTGCCTCACTGTTTCTTTGATACAGATTAATGTCAGTGAAGAAGAGAAATTGCGTTTTTAAAAATTTCAAAGTGTCTTGTGCAATTTAAAAAAAAAAAAAAAAATTGTCATTCCACTTGCTCTAAGATAAAAAAAAAAAAAAAAAAAAAGGAAGTCTTCCGCAACAAATATGCTATAACTTTTCTTTTTATTAGACTGCATACATGACCTCAATTCATTTATATTAAACAGTACAATATCACAAATTTAGTCTACCTGTAGTCAATGGTGTCTGGGTAAATACAGGGTGGAACGATAAAATTGTCGTCCTAAAGAAAACAACACTATAGCCTTATTTTAAAACTTTTATTGAAAAATCAATTCAGGTAACTTGATTATGTAGTAGAGCTGACATCTATTCAATATAGTCGCCTTCAGCCTCAATTGCTGCCTCGATACGGATCTGGAACTGGGAGCACGCCTTTTCCATAAGCGTCGGCGGGAGCTCGGTGAATACTCGGCGGATGGCGGCGATCAGGCTGGCTTTGGTGTTGTGGGAGGTCATGTTGGTGATGTTCTCGACGTATGACCAAACGAAGTAGTTCAGTGGGTTCAGGTCGGGGGAGGAGGGGGGCCAGTGAGAGAAGGGTACAAAGTCGTAGCATTCCTTCTGAAGCCAAGCCTGGGCTGGAGCCAAGTCCTGCTGTCACACCCAGGGTCTGCCACCGGCCACTTGATTGCACCAGGGGATCACCACACTATTCAGCACATCCAGGTACACTTTGGTATTTACTTTCAAGCCGACTTTGAAGATGTGAGGTGGCATTATGTGGCCCTCACTTGAAACCACACTAAAGATCATAACCGAAGCCGGAAACTATGTTTTTATCACCCTGGGCACGTCCCTGTCATTTGTGGCAATCCAGATTTGCATTTTGAGGATGCTAGCAATGGTCTTGTTGTCATAAGTTGGATTGGTAGAGAGTATGAGTTGTACAGTGGCACATCTCCAATCTCGCTCGTTGAACATTGTGTCACTTTCCGACATGATAGAAGGCACCTATCACCCTTGGGATTTGTACACAACTGGCCAACTAGTAGATGGTCTGCAACAAAAAAAGAAAACTAGTTTTCATGAAACGGAAATGGAATCATGTCGTCTTTTCTAGGGCGACAATTTTATCGTTCCACCCTGTATTAACCCACCAGATCAATCAAATTCGCATATCTATTTAGCTTTGAGGTTTTTCGTTTAATGGTATATCAGCCTCTGTGGGTTATTTAAAGCTAAGGCCATCCTTGTTGAACGACAGTAAAGTTGGTGACCTTATTTGAAGGCAACCCAAAGGTTCCCTTTTCAATAGCTACTATACTGAGGTGTAGGGGAGGATGCTACTCCTTTCCCTGGATTGCTCCACTTTACCCTTGATCTGTACCTTATAATGCTGAATGTTAAGCAAGGTGGCATCAAGTACCATTTTTGAGTCTTTGGTATGACTCAACCTTAGATTGAACCCCAGACTCCCGGACCATTGGTGAACACTCTACTCATTAGGCCAATAGCCCGGTTAATCCATAGCTAAAGGAATAAGGAGGTTCATGCCTTTCCCAAGGGTATTAGTCTACAACTGTTCTTTGTAAGGATGGAATGGGCATTAATAACCCACAAAGGTTGATATGCCTTTTAACAAAGAAACTAATACTATACTCTAAAAAGCAATTAAGACATCGAAGGGTGTAAATTTTGGATCTTGTATGATAGAAGTATATTGCACAAGAGTGTTCATTACATAATTTTTTTATTACTGATAACTTATAAAAATGACTGTTTTACTAAATTTTTATCACTAAAAGTAATCGGACTATTGTCTTCATTTTCATTGTAATATTCACAATATTTTGGCCAAGGCATCCTTCAGACTTCTTCAGGTTAAACTTGGGAGCATACACAGAACTTCAAACCGAACCCTTTATTCAATCCACGGGGGGGGGGAATTGTTCTAATTCCATCAACCATGACCAAGTATAAATGTTAAGCTATAGTACGTATTACTTGAGATGCCCGTGGTGTTATGGAGGTGCCTGTGGTGTAATGGTTATCGTCATAGGAAATGGACACGGCGACACGAGTTCAAATCCTGGCCGAGACTGATTGTATTTCATGTAGCACTCATACCCAGGGGAAAGGTATGAATCCAATTATTCTCCCTCCAGCTATGGGTAAATAGTAGGAAAGACTAGGTTCTTCAGCCTTGGTTTGGCAACTAATCTAGGAGAAGGAAAACTCTGAATCAAACCTGTTAAACTTCACTTAAAAATTGACCTTGTGTCATATCCTGCCCGAGGGGAGGGGTTAGGTAAATATGAGTATAGTAAGTATTACCTGTTATTTATCTGTAGTTGGGATTGAACCTACAACCACCAGGTGATTTCACTTAGAAGCACTTTTCAACCAAATGCCAATATCTGTTGTACTCCTTTAGAAGTAATAAAGCACGTTTTTTTTAGTATAAGGGCTGGAGTATATCAAACAAGAGACAGTTTTAGGAGGTATCATACAAGATTCAAAATAAATAAAATTGCATCGTGCCCACAAACATTAAGGATATTTGGGCAGCTCGAGTTACTCTCAGCATCAAAAGGGTTAAAAAAGGGTTTTTACAAGAATCAAATTTAAATATACATATTACTATGAAATCAGCCTACTCTGTTTTGTCCCCATGTTAATCCAAATCCTGTCAAGCGATCTTAGTCTGACACAAGGCCGCAAAAATGGGACTAATTTTAAGAATAGAAATCATATACCTATAAAATCAGACTGTTCAGTTTTGTCCCCATGTTAATCCAAATTATTTAAAGCAGATCTTAGTCTGACACAAGGCCACAAATCTGGGACTCATTTTTAAGAATAGAAATCATATGCCTATAAAATCAGCCTATTCTCTTTTGTCCCCATGTTAATCCAAATCCTGTCAAGCAGATCTTAGTCTGACACACGGTCAAAAATCTGGGACTCATTTTAAGAATAGAAATCATATGCCTATAAAATTAGACTGCTCGGTTTTGTCCCTATGTTAATCCAAATCCTGTTATAGATTTTATCCTTATTTGCTTTTATGCATATATAAGTAGATCTTAACCTGACACAAGGCCACAAATCTGGGACACATTTTAAGAATAGAAATCATATGCCTATAAAATCAGACTGCTCGGTTTTGTCCCCATGTTAATCCAAATCCTGTTACAGATTTTATCCTTATTTGCTTTTATGCATATATAAGTGGATCTTAGCCAGACACAAGGCCAATAATCTGGGATTCATTTTAAGAAAAAAAAATCAGAACAGAATAATGATTATTGGTTGATAAACCCTTGTTGGCTTATTCAATGCTGAAGTCAGATTTTGAATTCCTCATAATAATTATCCTTTGCAAACAATTATATGGTTTCAAGGTTAGGTTATCTTGGTTAATGGCATATCAATCTTTGAGGGTTATTTAATGCTAAAAATAGGATTTGCAAAAGAATAGTTTATATGTAAGCTCATTTGTTTGCGCATAGTTAAAGGGTTTCAAGTATTGCTATTTACAATTAATAATTCTATTTATCAAGTATTTCTATCAAAGATTTGTTTGCACACAGTTAAATGGTTTCACGGTTAGGTTAGGTTATTTTAATTAATGGTATATCAACCTTTGATCATTATTTAATGCCAAATTTTGTTTATATAAGTTAGTTGGCCGACTATAGTTGAGGGTGACTTGAAGGCTCCCTTTTTCAATAGCTACTACATACAATAGCTATTACTCCTTTCCTTGGATTGCTCCACTTATCATTGATCAGTACCTGATAATGCTGTGTTAATATAAGGCATCAAGTATCATTTTTTGAGTTGTCGGTATGACTCGACCTGGGATTGAACCTCAGGCTCCCAGGCCATTTGTGAACACTCTAATCATTATGCCATCTTATATATATATAAGCGGCTGGAGAAGAAGCTAGACGGCAACTACACAAGAATGTTGAGAGCAATATTGAACAAGTCCTGGCGACAACACCCCACGAGACACCAACTATATGGCCACTTGCCTCCCATCACGAAATCTATACAAGTTAGACGAACCAGACATGCAGGACACTGCTGGAGAAGCAAGGATGAGCTCGTAAGTAATGTACTCCTATGGACCCCCACATATGGCCAAGCAAAAGCAGGACGACCAGCTCGAACCTACATATAGCAGCTATGTGAAGACACAGGATGTAATTCTGAAGACCTGCCGGAGGCGATGAATGATAGGGAGAAGTGGCGAGAGATGGTCAGGGATATCCGTGCTGGCGGCACGACATCATGAATATGATGATATATATATATATTAACGCTCATACATACACCCACACCCATATACACTCACACACTTACAACCACACACAAACAAAATCTTAACGGCTTTTTGTCTGTATTTTGTTGAATTTTCGATTTCGTCTGTATTTTGTTACATTTTCAATTTTCAATTTCATTCCATCTTAACTGCCTGACGAATGTTGTTATAAACTTCAAGAAACCTTAGGTTGCAGAACAATATTTTCCATGAATTAAACATATATATAATATATATCTATTTATTATCATTATATATATATATATATATATATATATATATATATATATATATATATATGAGAGAATAGTTTCAAGGTCACTTTATTCTTTAATGAGATAGAGCTCAAATTTTTGTATGAGAGTTAAACAGTTTTAAGTATTCCTATCTAACATAAATGATTTATACACAATAATATTGTTAGTTGGTTTTATGGCATGTCAACAATTATTGGGATATTCAAAACCAAAACTGTTATGCCTAGTTGGCTGGGGCTGTAGAACAAACTAACTGCTTCTCTGCTGAGGGTTAAGACCCCTCCCCTCAACAAGTGTCCTAGATATGATACTAAACAATTTATAGTTAGGTTCCAGTAATGTTGGAGCTTTGGGGAATGTGGAGTACCCCTTTATTGCCATCGCTCCCAGGTTTACTCAGGCATGGAGTGGTAGCACCTTATAGGGTCCTATCTATGGGTCCAATAGAACTAAACAGTGCACTTATACTAAACTGAATTGCATGAAAGAAAACTATTTTGACATTTAAACTGTGTACTTATGCTAAACTGAAATGCTTGATATAGAACTGTTTTTGTATGCTTAGCTGAATTGTTTGAAATTGAACTGTTTGTATGTTTAAAATTGGATTTGGCATTAAATAACCTGCAAAGTTTGATATGGCATAAAACCCAAACAAACAAACCGATCAAAATCATTTTTTGTTGTGAGCAAATAGATAGTGTGAGTAAATATTCTTGATACAAATATTTTGCACAGCTATATGGTTTCAAGTATTCCTATCCAATACTATTAATTTTTATACAATAGAGTTTCTACTCTGTTGGCAGGACTTAGAATATACTGACTGTATCCCTTTGTTAGATCCCAACAAAAAGGTGTGTCCTGGGTATGATACAAAACTGCACCTGGTGGAGAGGTTCCAGTCCTGGATCTTTGGAGAGTGTGGGTTACCCTTCTTTGCTATTACTCCCAGGCCAACTTTGACGCTGAACGGAAGTACTTGTTAGGGTCCATTTATGGTTCAAAACGATCCGTTTGAGAATTATTTGTATTAGATTAGAATACTTGAAACAATATAATTGTATAAAAATTATTAGTATTAGCTAAGCATACTCAAAGCCATACAATTGTGTGTAAATTATTTATATTTGATTGGGATACTTGATATCATAAAACTGCGCAAAAAAAACTCATAAGAAATGACTAAACACAAATGAAAATGCAAACAATAACATAAAATAACCCTAGACGGGTTGACATGCCATTAAAATCAATCCATCAATAATATGGTTTCAAGTATTTCAAGTATCACCAATGGTCCAGGAGACCTGGGTTCAATCCCAGGTCGCATCTTACCAAAGACTTTAAAAATAGTACTTGATACCTCCTTGCTTAACACTCAGCAATATGTATCAAGGGTAAAGTGGAGCAATCCTGGGAAAGGAGTAGTGCCCTCCCTGACACCTTGGTGTAGTAGCTATTGAAAAGGGAGCCTTCGGGTCACCCTCAATTGCAGTTGTCAACTTTACTTTAACTTATATAGTTTGAAGTAACTAATAATAATCCTTAGTAAACAATTCTAGCTTCAAGTAACTATTCTTAATACAAATAATTTACAGTTCTATGATTTCAAGTAACTAATAATAATAATCCTTAGTCAACAATTCTAGCTTCAAGTAACTATTCTTAATACGAATAATTTACAGTTCTACGGTTTCAAGTAACAAATAATAATAATCCTTAGTAAACAATTCTAGCTTCAAGTAACTATTCTTAATACAAATAATTTACAGTTCTATGATTTCAAGTAACTAATAATAATAATCCTTAGTAAACAATTCTTGCTTCAAGTAACTATTCTTAATACAAATAATTTACAGTTATATGATTTCAAGTAACTAATAATAATAATCCTTAGAAAACAATTCTAGCTTCAAGTAACTATTCTTAATACAAATAATTTACAGTTATATGATTTCAAGTCACTAATAATAATAATCCTTAGTAAACAATTATATCTTCAAGGAACTACTACCAATACAAAGAACTTGTAAATGCTTCTAAATATCATCTCATACATATCTATTTGTCCGATAGAGTGGACCTGGGAGTAATGGCAATGAAAGGATACTTTACACTTTCAAGAGGTCCTCTAAAACTGAAACCTCACCACTGAATGCAGTTTAGTATCCTACTCAGGACACCTTTTTTCGGGGGTTGGGAGGAGAAAGGCTTTGCCTCCACCCCTGCAGGGGATGCAGTTGGTGTATTCTAAGTCCTGCATACACGGCGGGAAAGTTTGGGAGTAAGAATTTTCTTACCGCCTCATCTCTGTCTTCCACTCTTTTCTCTACCTTCTTTCCCATTTCCCACCAGCATTTTTACCCATCGCCCCCTGCAAGGGACACAGTCTGGGTATTTTAAGCTCTCCACCAAAGTGGTAATGATTTGAACAGTCGTAAGTGTATTAAAAAGAAATACGCTTTGGTATTTACTTGAACATTTTCTAGATCCTTATTGATCTAATATAACTGAAAAACTGATAGGATTGTGTCATTGAATCAATATGCAAAGATCTGAACATGTGTTACCAAGATTGTAAAATTGGGGGAAAAAAACGAAGCAATCGATTTCTAGATTATTTACGAACTGGAAACAGATTATTAGCAATTATATCTGAGGAATCTCAAAGGAATTTGAAATAATAAATGTGAGAGAATTCGGAAGGAATGAGGAAAAGATGGAGAAAGAAAAAGGAACAAGAGTGAAGAGAAAGACTGGAGAGACCTTAAAAAAAAGAAGAAAAAGAAGAGAGAGAAAAGGGAGGAGACAAATGGAGGAAGGAAGACAGATAAAAGGAAGAAGGGGGGAACAGAAAAGAAGGAGTGAAGAAAGAGAAAAATAAGTGAGATAGACGCACAAAGAAAAGGGGAATGAGGACAGACACATAAAGAAAAGGGTAATGAGGATAGACACACAAAGAAAAGGGAAGCGAGAATACACACACAAAGAAAAGGGAAGCGAAGACAGACACACAAAGAAAAGGGGAGCGGGGACAGATGCATAAAGAAAAGGGGAGTGAGGATAGACGCACAAAGAAAAGGGGAGTGAGGATAGACGCACAAAGAAAAGGAGGGTGAGGACAGACATACAAAGAAAAGGGGAGTGAGGATAGACGCATAAAGAAAAGGGAAGCGAAGATAGACACACAAAGAAAAGGGGAGCGAGGACAGGCGCACAAAGAAAAGGGGAGCGAGGACAGACGCACAAAGAAAAGGGAAGCGAGGACAGACACACAAAGAAAAGGGGAGCGAGGACAGACGCACAAAGAAAAGGGAAGCGAGGACAGACACACAAAGAAAAGGGTAGCGAGGATAGACACACAAAGAAAAGGGTAGCGAAGATAGACACACAAAGAAAAGGGGAGCAAGGCATACAAAGAAAGGGGAGTGAGACGCACAAAGAAAGGGAATTGAGAGAGATGCACAAGAAAAAAAGGATGCAAGATAGACACACAAAGAAAGAGAAGTGAGAGAGATGCACAAAGAAAAGGAATCAAGATAGACACACAAAGAAAAGAAAGTGAGGATAATAGCACAAAGAAAAGGAAGCATTACGCACATACACACATACACAAAAAAAGAAGTGTGCATAGAGGCATAAAATGAAAAACAGATTGAACAAAAAAATATAATAATTTGAAGATGAGACATGAAGAAAGCAGCAAAATTTAGAAAAGTCTGACCAACGAGCTGAAGCCAGGAAAGAATGCAGAAACTTATTCTAGGTAACAAAGATTATTTCTATTGATTAATTATTACATTTTCGACTGCATTGTAAAACGCACTAACCGACAGACTTTAGAATTCACTTTTATGAATATATCAATTCACATATAAGGTTTAAGTGCTTCACCTACGAGTTTTGGTTAGAAATGAAGTCTCACACACACATATATTACTCCACTGAAGTTGTTCCTCACAGAAAGCTTTAAACGTGTGACTAATCTTGATACCTGATAATCCGGACATAATTTTTAAATGTATATATTTATCTGTTCATTTTTATGAATATATCCCTGCACACATGAGTTGCTTCACCTATGAGTTGTGGTTAGAAACAAAGTCTCACACACTATTGTTCCTCCACTGAATTTGTTCCTCACAGAAAGCTTTAAATGTGAGATAAATATTGATACCTGATAATCAAGGCATTTTTTAAACACATATTTATCTCTGTTCATACTGGCATAGGTACTGAAAACAAAAAAATTTGAAAATTGATCAATTGGTTTTAACAGAATATCAAATAAGCTAAAGTTATTTTATGCAAAGAGGTTAGGCATTGTATATTTATATTTACAAATTTGATTAGTTTTCTCTTAAGAAATAATTTATATAAGGTTTTATGGTTTCAAGTATTTCTATATAATACAATTAATTATCAAGTGTTCCTGTCAAATATTTATATTTCATACGGAATTATATAATTTCAAATATTACTAATACTAAAAACAGTTTGGTTTCAAGTAGTTATTTCTATTTAAAAATAGTCATTTGTTTGCACACAGTTATCAAGTAACTATTCATAATATAAATAATTCACAGTGATATGATTAAGAGTAACTAATAATAATAATAATCCTTAGTAAACAATTCTAGCTTCAAGTAACTATTCTTAATACAAATAATTTACAGTTATATGATTTCAAGTAACTAATAATAATAATCCTTAGTAAACAATTCCAGCTTCAAGTAACTATTCTTAATACAAATAATTTACAGTTATATGATTTCAAGTAACTAATAATAATAATAATCCTTAATAAACAATTCTAGCTTCAAGTAACTATTCTTAATACAAATAATTTACAGTTCTATGATTTCAAGTAACTAATAATAATAATCCTTAGTAAACAATCTGAGCTTCAAGTAACTCTTCTTAATACAAATAATTTACAGTTATATGATTTCAAGTATTCCAATCATATACGAAAAATATTATAGAATAACATAATAACACAAAGAAAATAATAATCTTGAAATTTACAAGAATCGCCTTAACTGTAAATCAATTTGTATATCAAGACTTCTGTTGGTATTTGTTTTAGGAATGTAAATTACAAGATCATTCCATGGTATTTCCTTGATATTGGGTAATTCCATAATATTTTCTTTTGCATGGCTTACGAAATAATCCCATAATTAATTTAAATAATCTAACCCAATTTATTGATAGCATATTCTATGAAGCCAGAAAATTTAGTTAGACACTAAAAGATGTTTGGCATCTTAGTTGTAATTAGTTTATTTACTGCTCAATAAAAACCAAGGTAAACATTCTGTTTGTATGTTAATTCCGTAATTTTTGTTCAGGGTAGTGATAATGACAATGTTTCATCTAAGAAATTCACACACTACTATTATTGCTTCTGTGTAAAGAAGCAAGAAAAACACGAGATGAAAGATAAACTAGTTAAAATTTAATAATATCAATAAGGCTTCATCTAAGAAATTCACATAACATTACGACTACAACTAGCAGTTGTAAAGAAAAACGATAAACATTTAATCATCTCAGAAATCTTTGAAATAAGCAAAGTAATAAACCAATTTGTAAATTATCGTTTTATAAAGGAAAAAAGTTATTTTTGTAAAGTTGCCCCGTTAATTACATTAAAATGCAAGGTGCTTAAGTAGCGACAGACAAGAAGTCGACTTGATTTTTTTCTAAAAAATAAAAAACAATTCCCTCAAGTTGAGCCAGTTCTGTACATTGCAATTAAAAAAAGCGATAGCCGTGAAATTCAGCAATGGGGGAGGAAATAAAACAGTTCTAAATTTGCAGAGGGCTTCTTGATTTTTATAAAACAAGAGAGTGAGGTAGAATCATTTTCGTTTGAAGGGGAAAGGTCATGTTCAAAATTGTCTTCTGATGAAATGGGAAGAGAGAAGAAATGTTTTTCACAGAGGTTTCAATGAAAATTCAAGGGGAAGAGCAATTTTTTAAATCTGCATTTAAAATGGGTCCGTATTTATGAAGATGATAGTATAAACAAATAAACCAAATTTATAATAAAAATCATTTCCAATAAATTTTTAAAATATCATGTGTGTATATTATATGCACACACACAGATGTATACAGACACACACATACATATATGCATACACATATATATATATTTTTTCCAATCATACAACGTGTGAAAGCACGTGCGAGACCTTGTCATCATCAGTCGCCAACCAGGGGTAATAACACAGTTTCGGTAACTCAAGGCGGTACTGCCACTCCTGACGCTACCAAGCAGTTTTTGCCACCAGACAGGGTATTAAGAGAATTATATATATATATATATATATATATATATACGCCAGATCAATTAAGAGCAGAGACTACATTGGACGTTAATCTTCATTTTTAGTGTGCAGTTTGTGATTTAAAAAGAAAAAACAAAAAAAAAAAACGCGTTTACTTTCGGTGGTTGATGGTATTACACGTTTATATATATATATATATATATATATATATATATATATAACCCAGTTATTTAGGACAGTAGAGTATACCAACTGCATCTCTACAGAGGAGTTAGACTCTAGTGGAGATTAATGAAAAAAAAAAAAAATTCTAAAGTAATGTTTACTTAAAAGCCCTCAGACAGGTTAGCAAGAACGGTGCATGTCTAAAGAAAGGGGCTTCCAAATGGCTGAAAAGAAATTCAATCACTTCAGCCATTACCCCTGCTATTGAAAGCACCCTTTTTCACTTAGCTGTTAGCAGTGGGCATATGAGCTGATTGGGTCCCAGGGCCTGA
>CAUZXS010005172.1:65000-105000 GCA_963585895.1 Sepioteuthis lessoniana | reverse complement strand
CAAGACATGTGAGACCACCACTGGAGAAGCAAAGACGAACTCATGAGCGATGTTCTCCTATGGACCCTTGCATAGCCACTTACCTCTCATCTCAAAAACTATCCAAGAAAGATGAACAAAACATTAGAGACACTGCTGGAGATGCAAGTCTTACTTCTCTGCAGAGATGCAGTTGGTGTATTCTACAACCCCAGCCAACTGGGTTAGAAACAGTGTGACAATAAAAATAACTAAGATAGGGATACTAGACCAGGTCCATCAGTAAATAACAATGATGATTATTTATCTGAGAAACTCAGACACGAAAAGTTAAAAACAACTCAGGTTGGTTTTGTTTTCTTCATTTCAAGTTGTCATGTTCATTTATGCGGACAATGGCTTTGATTATATTGTCAAGTGTTTGTTTCATATGGTCAGTGGACAGACAAAGATATTCATCCCCACTCCCACCAAAAAAAAAAAAAAAAAAAGACCACAGGGACAAGAATCTAAAAGTTCAAAATAACCCATACTAAAATATCCCAATGTCAACTGATAACTCTTTCAACTCATAATGAAAGCATTATGAGGCAAGGCTCGAGTCCAACACCCCCTGTCCCTTCATCACAACATGACAGTAAATGTTCAACAAACTTAATAACAACTTGTATAGGGCCCCACAATAAGTCGTATAGCTGACAGTTATTTATAGAGCTGACCCTTGAAACTTCCACATAAATTAAAAGGAAAAATATTTATAAAGAATAACCCCACCAAACGAGAATATTAATCTGAAATATTGGATATATGCTAATACACACAAACATTTATATATACATATATATATATATATATATATATTTAATTTTCATAACTATTCTATTATTCTGACGGTGTGAAAAAAACCACAAATGATAGAATTTACAAATAGAAAATATATTATCTGGGAAAAAATTTCCATATGAAAAGGAAAGACTAAAAACATTTGTACTGTTTGAAAATGATCAACCACTATTGTAATGTCTAGTCAAAAAAAAAATGTGTATATATATATATATATATAACTGGCTCATTGGTCTAGTGGGTAGAGTGTGAGTCAATGGTCCAGGAGACCTGGGTTCAATCCCAGGTCACATCATACCAAAGACTTTAAAAATGGTACTTGATACCTCCTTGCTTAACACTCAGTAATATAAGGGACGCATCAAGGGTAAAGTGGAGCAATGCAGGGAAAGGAGTAGCACCCTCTCCTATACCTCAGTGTAGTAGCTATTGAAAAGGAAGCCTTCAGCTCACCATTGACTAAGGTCACTAACTTTACTTTTACTTATATATATATATATATATATATATATATATACATTCATCTACATATACACACACACATATCAGCTCAGTCAGGTGTGGCTGTAGAATACACTGATTGGATCTTTGCAGAACATAAGCCCCTCCCTATGAACAAAAGTCCTTGATATGGCATTAAAGCATTTGATGCTGAGGTTTCAACCTTGGAACTTTAGGGGATGTAGAGTACACCTTTATTGAAATTCCCCCCAGGTCCACTTTGACCCAGAGAGGTGGTGTTGTATAGCCATGACCAACTACACAAACATATATGCATGAACGACGACACAATAAAGACGAGCGACACAGTCTTTTAGAAAAATATACCTCTCACTTTATTGAAAGGGTTGTGTGAGAGGGAGTTGGAGACCGAACAGAACTGCAACATATTGACCCCCACTCTATTGGCCATAACCGCGTTTCTTTCCCATTCTCCTGGGCTGCTCAACCGGGGGCCTGGGATTTTCTCTACCGCATCTTATCTCCAACTCATCTGATCTCCAACTGCCTGACTTCCTGTCTTCACCCGGGTTATATAATGATTTGACGCCCACACTTCTTCCTGCAAACGTCACAATTGCACTTATTCAACCTGTCCATGGTCAAGGTTATAATATCCTGATATTCCTTGACCGGATGCACCTATTATTTACACAGGTGCATTTCTTATTTTGACAGTCCGGCTGGATCGGAGGTCAATATGCAACAGTAGTACCAATTTGGGTCCCATCTGTGGTTCAAATAGAACTGTTTAATCATTTAACTATTCGCAAACAAATAACTAATGCAGAATTGTTATTTTTGTATAGCAACACTGAAAACCATTCAGACAAATGAACTCTGACTCATTTAAAATGTAACCAATAAACTATTAGTTTACCAATAACATATATTTGATTTTTATGTATAAATAGGATTTGACTTTAAATAACTTACTAAGACTGATATGCCATAAAAACCAACTAACCAACCAATCTTCTGCAGCATCCAATATCATGTACCCCAAATGTGAGTGAGATAACATTTTAAACAAGCCAGAGCTGATTTGCTTGCACATAGTTAAATAATTTCAAGTCTAGTAAATGATTAAACAGTTCTATTTCATCCATAGATTAGACCCTTACATATTACCATTACAGGTCAAATTAGACCCGGGAGTAGTGGCAATGAAGGGATATTCCACATTTCCCAAAGCTTCAGGACTGGAACCTCACCATCAGGTTGTTTAGCGCCATTTCAAGGACATGCATTGATCGAAGGGGAGTCTTTCCCCTTGCAGTATTCAACAGCTGTTGCTGACTGGGCTGCTGCAGTAGAAGTAAAGGTAGCTTAAGCTTTGCATACGGTTCGTTTTTCTGAGCCTTCACAGTGCATTTCATCTCTGCTACACAAGTGCTTCTGCGGAGCTTGCTCAGCTTCACTCGACAGTCCAAAGCAAGCAACTTCCATGAGTTGAGGTCAAAGATCTGAGTTTTGAGGAACACTATCAGGCCGTCCTCAGAGCAGTTCATCCACCTCTTTCCTCCAACAGAGCTCTTGCCCTCGAACAGTTCTCCAGACAACAGTTTCTTGGGCAGTTGACTGTTCGACATCTTGATAGCATGGCCAGCCCAATTGACTAGGGTTTCCTCTAGAAGGATGTGAATACTGGAGAACCTAGTTTAGTCTCATGAATTCATACTAGTATTCCTGTAATTTGGCCAAATATTCTTTGGAAAAACCCATTCATCTCTTGACTCTCTCAGGAAGTCTCACATTAATTTATTTTTTCTGCTTTGGGAAAGCCTTGTTATGCATACCAGTTGATTTATCTAAAACAAAACCATTACGTATGTTTTCCCTTTAAAAATGACATATACACTATTTACATTGCAAATAATGCATGTCATTCTATCATTGTAAAAATGACATATGCACTATTTACATTGCAAATAATGCATGTCATTCTATCATTGTAAAAATGACATATGCACTATTTACATTGCAAATAATGTATGTCATTCTATCAATGTAAAAATGACATATACACTATTTACATTGCAAATAATGCATGTCATTCAATCATTGAAAAATGACATATGCACTATTCACATTGCAAATAATGCATGTCATTCTATCATTGTAAAAATGACATATGCACTATTTACATTGCAAATAATGCATGTCATTCTATCATTGTAAAAATGACATATGCACTATTTACATTGCAAATAATGTATGTCATTCTATCAATGTAAAAATGACATATACACTATTTACATTGCAAATAATGCATGTCATTCAATCATTGAAAAATGACATATGCACTATTCACATTGCAAATAATGCATGTCATTCTACCATTGTAAAAATGACATATGCACTATTCACATAGCAAATAATGCATGTCATTCTATCAATGTAAAAATGACATATGCACTATTTCCATTAGAAATAATGCATGTCCTTCTACCATTGTAAAAATGACATATGCACTATTTACATTGCAAATAATGCATGTCATTCAATCATAGAAAAATGACATATGCTCTATTCACATTGCAAATAATGCATGTCATTCTATTATTGAAAAATGACATATGCACTATTCATATAGCAAATAATGCATGTCATTCTATCAATGTAAAAATGACATATGCACTATTTCCATTAGAAATAATGCATGTCATTCTACCATTGTAAAAATGACATATGCACTATTTACATTGAATGACATACATTATTTGCATTGTAAAAATGACATGGACTATTTACATCGCAAATAATGCATGTCATTCTATCATTGTAAAAATGACATTGATAGAATGACATGCATAATTTGACATCTGCACTATTTACATTGATAGATAGAATGACATGCATCATTTGGATTATTAGAATGACATGCTGTGTATTATTTGCATTGGAGAATGACATATGGATTTTTTGCAAAATAAAAATGACATATGCACTATTTGCATTGATAGAATGACATATGTAATAATGCACTATTTTCATTCTTAAAATGACATATGTATTATTTGCATGATAAAAATGATATAAACGATTCATATTGATAGAATGATATATGAAAGAATGACGTGCTATTTGTATTGTGAAAATGACAAACGTAAGAACAAGATATACACAATTTGCATCGTAAAATGACGTATATCCTTTTTTGGATTTTATCAATGAAATATGCACTACTTGCAATGTTAAAATGACATACGCCCTATTTACATAGTAAAAATGACATGCATTATTTGCACTGTAAAACTGATATGTACACTATTTTCCTTTTATGAATGACATAGGTTTTATTTGCATTGGTAGAATGACACAAGACCTATTTGCATTGTAAAAAATATATATACACTGATTGCATTATATAGGAGATATATCCACTACTTGCATTGTTCTTATTGACATATGCACAAATTGCATTGAAAGAATGACATATACCCTGTTTGTATTATAAGAATGACATATACACAACAAGCATTTGCTTCGTAAAAATGACTTGGGCAAAGTTTTCATTGTAAAAATGGCAACTAGGGAGTTTTGATAATAAAGCAAAAAGGATGATTAAAATAATCAAAAGAAAATAGTAAAAAATTATGTTTATTTTTACCTGAAATCCTTGCTGGTTCAATCAGAATCTGACCTTTGACACGTGATAATCTGCTGTGTCAAAAGGTCTTTAGAGAACTTGTTCCACATGAATGAACAAAATTAATTAAATCTTTGAATGCCGATTTCCTGAATAATTCACAGACGGATCTTCCTAGAAAATCATTAACTTCTGTTTCAAAAACATCTTTCATGCTTTCACTGTTTCTATTAGCAAGAAAATTACGTAGCTGGGGAGGGGGTTCTATATCAACACAGTTGTGACTAAATTAATGGATGGGATTGATTGATTTTAGTGGCATGTCAACTCATCTGGTAATATTTTATGCCTAAGATGTTAAAAAATCACATTTATATTTCTATTTGTCTCCCCTTTCTTCGCATTTATGAATACCAGTTGTTTTATCTAAATCCCAGCTGTGATATATGCACTGTTAGCATTTTGAAAATGACAGCTGTAAGAATGAAATATGCACTGTTTGCATTTTAAGAATGACATATGCACTGTTAGCATTTTGAAAATGACAGATGTAAGAATGACATATGTACTATCAGCATTTTGAAAATGACAAATGTAATGATGACATATGCACTGTTAACATTTTGAAAATGACAGCTGTAAGAATGAAATATGCACTGTTTGCATTTTAAGAATTACATATACACTGTTAACATTTTGAAAATGACAGATGTAAGAATGACATATGCATTGTTTCCATTTTTAGAATGACAGATGTAAGAATGACATATGTGCTGTTAGCATTTTGAAAATGACAGATATAAGAATGACATATGCACTGTTTGCATTTTAAGAATGACATATGTACTGTTAGCATTTTGAAAATGACAGATGTAAGAATGACATATGCATTGTTTCCATTTTAAGAATGACAGATGTAAGAATGACATATGTGCTGTTAGCATTTTGAAAATGACAGATGTAAGAATGACATATGCATTGTTTCCATTTTAAGAATGACATATGCACTGTTAGCATTTTGAAAATGACAGATGTAAGAATGACATATGCATTGTTTCCATTTTAAGAATGACAGATGTAAGAATGACATATGTGCTGTTAGCATTTTGAAAATGACAGATATAAGAATGACATATGCACTGTTTGCATTTTAAGAATGACATATGCACTGTTAGCATTTTGAAAATGACAGATGTAAGAATGACATATGCATTGTTTCCATTTTAAGAATGACAGATGTAAGAATGACATATGTGCTGTTAGCATTTTGAAAATGACAGATGTAAGAATGACATATGCATTGTTTCCATTTTAAGAATGACATATGCACTGTTAGCATTTTGAAAATGGCAGATGTAAGAATGACATATGTACTATCAGCATTTTGAAAATGACAAATGTAATGATGACATATGCACTGTTAACATTTTGAAAATGACAGATATAAGAATGACATATGCACTGTTTGCATTTTAAGAATGACATATGCACTGTTAGCATTTTGAAAATGACAGATGTAAGAATGACATATGCATTGTTTCCATTTTAAGAATGACAGATGTAAGAATGACATATGTGCTGTTAGCATTTTGAAAATGACAGATATAAGAATGACATATGCACTGTTTGCATTTTAAGAATGACATATGCACTGTTAGCATTTTGAAAATGACAGATGTAAGAATGACATATGCATTGTTTCCATTTTAAGAATGACATATGCACTGTTAGCATTTTGAAAATGGCAGATGTAAGAATGACATATGTACTATCAGCATTTTGAAAATGACAGATGTAATGATGACATATGCACTGTTAACATTTTGAAAATGACAGCTGTAAGAATGAAATATGCACTGTTTGCATTTTAAGAATTACATATGCACTGTTAACATTTTGAAAATGACAGATGTAAGAATGACATATGCATTGTTTCCATTTTAAGAATGACAGATGTAAGAATGACATATGTGCTGTTAGCATTTTGAAAATGACAGATATAAGAATGACATATGCACTGTTTGCATTTTAAGAATGACATATGCACTGTTAGCATTTTGAAAATGACAGATGTAAGAATGACATATGCATTGTTTCCATTTTAAGAATGACAGATGTAAGAATGACATATGTGCTGTTAGCATTTTGAAAATGACAGATATAAGAATGACATATGCATTGTTTCCGTTTTAAGAATGACATATGCACTGTTAGCATTTTGAAAATGACAGATGTAAGAATAACATATGTACTATCAGCATTTTGAAAATGACAGATGTAATGATGACATATGCACTGTTAACATTTTGAAAATGACATATGTAAGAATGACATAGACACTGTTAGCATTTTGAAAATGACAGATGTCAGAATGAAACACGCACTGTTAGCCTTTTGAAAATGACAGATGTAACGATGACATAGGCACTGTTAGCATTTTAAGAATGAAATATGCACTGTTAGCATTTTGAAAATGACAGATGTAAGATTGACTTATGCACTGTTAACATTTTGAAAATGACAGATGTAAGAATGACATAGACACTGTTAGAATTTTGAAAATGACAGATGTAAGAATGAAATACGCAATGTTAGCCTTTTAAAAATGACAGATGTAAGAATGACATAGACACTGTTAGCATTTTGAAAATGACAGATATAAGAATGAAATATGCACTGTTAGCCTTTTGAAAATGACAGATGTAATGATGACATAGGCACTGTTAGCATTTTAAGAATGACATATGCACTGTTAACATTTTGAAAATGACAGATGTGAGAATGACATAGACACTGTTAGCATTTTGAAAATGACTGATGTAAGAATGAAATACACATTGTTAGCCTTTTGAAAATGACAGATATAATGATTACATAGGCACTGTTAGCATTTTAAGAATGACATATGCACTGTTAACATTTTGAAAATGACAGATGTAAGGATGACATATTCACTTAACATTTTGAAAATGACAGATGTGAGAATGACATAGACACTGTTAGCATTTTGAAAATGACAGATGTAAGAATGACATAGACACTGTCAGCATTTTGAAAATGACAGATGTAAGAATGAAATACGCACTGTTAGCCTTTTGAAAATGACAGATGTAAGAATGAAATACGCAATGTTAGCATTTTGAAAATGACAGATGTAAGAATGAAATACGCAATGTTAGCCTTTTGAAAATGACAGATGTAACGATGACATAGGCACTGTTAGCATTTTAAGAATGACATATGCACTGTTAGCATTTTGAAAATGACAGATGTAAGAATGACATATGCATTCACGTTTACATTTTTGTGAAGTTATTTCTTAAGAGAATTTTTCGATTTGCACATGGCCCTATTTTATACGATGGATTTTCAGATTTATTTGACCTGTAAATGGCACCCTAACAGATATTTAATTCTCCAGGCCAGAGTGGACCTGAGAGTAATGGCAATGAAAAGCTACTCCACACTCACCATAATTCCTCAAGAGAAGGTTCACCATCAAATGCAGTTTAGTTTCATACCCAGGACACTTCTTTTGGCAGGTGAAGCCTTACCCCCTCTGCAGGGGATATAATCAACATATTCTGAGCTTTGCCAACAAGGCAGATCTAATCAATAAAAATTATTTACACATGGGATAAAAAAAAATGCTTCAACTTAATAATACCCCCAACAAAATTCCCTCCTGATTTTTCATAGCTTGCAAGGGACCAAAAAGTCTGTTCATTTACTGAGCTTAGTTTGGCACAAGACCAGAAGTACGGAGCACTTAGTAATCAAACAGTGGCCCGCTAACCTAGATAAACACAACAACTTGCTAAGTGTCTTTTGATTATGCTCATCTTAGTTTGGCACAAGGCAAGAAGTATGGAGCACCTAATGAGAATCAAACTATGAATGGTCTGCTAGACTTGCTCAATAACAATTTTTTTTCCTTAATGGTATATCAACCTTTGTGGGTTATTTAATGCCAAAGCTATCTCTGTAGAAAAACAATAGTGGTACATAGCAGATGAGGATAAGGGGTTTCTCCCCTCACTAATTCTTTCTTCCTATCTCTACCTATTTTTTTTGTTCACTACTCCCTTTCTGTCACTAATTATTTCTTTCTATTCCTCTCTCTCTCTCTCCCTGATTCCTTCTCTCTAATGCTTTCTATTCTTCCTTCTCTCTAATTCTTTCTTTACATTTCTCTCTCTTTCCTTTTTTTAGTTTCTACTCTCTTTCTCTAATTCTAATTCTTTCTTTCTTTTCTTCTCTCTTTCTTTTTTTTTAGATTCGACCCTCTTTCTCAAATTCTTTCTTTCTTTTCTTCTCTTTTTTTTTAGAGTCTACCCTCTTTCTCAACTTCTTTCTTTCTTTTCTTCTCTCTTTCTTTTTTTAGAGTCTACCCTCTTTCTCAACTTTTCTTTCTTTTCTCTTTTTAGAGTCTACCCTCTTTCTCAAATTCTTTCTTTTCTTTACTCTTTCTTTTTTTAGATTCTACCCTCTTTCTCAACTTCTTTCTTTTCTTCTCTCTTTTATTTTTTTTAGAGTCCACCCTCTTTCTCAACTTCTTTCTTTCTTTTCTTCTCTTTCTTTTTTTTTAGATTCTACTCTCTTTCTCAACTTTTCTTTCTTTTCTTCTCTCTTTCTTTTTTTTAGAGTCCACCCTCTTTCTTAACTTCTTTCTTTTTTAGAGTCCACCCTCTTTCTCAACTTCTTTCTTTTCTTCTCTCTTTTTTTAGAGTCTACCCACTTTCTCAAATTCTTTCTTTCTTTTCTTCTCTCTCTCTCTCCCTCCCTACAAGCTTCTTTCTTTCCATTCTTTTTTCTCTTTAATTCGTTCTGTTCCTATTTTTCTCTCAACCAACTTTTTATTTCATAACCCTCACCCCCCTCTTAAACTTGGCATGCTTTTTACCTATATCCGATATCCCTGAATGTAAGCCTGTGAAACAGATGCCTAATTGACGAAGTTCATTCCTAGGTATTAAACTAATGTAAAAAAAAAAAACATGACAATAAAAAAAAATGATATAAAATTTCACCTTCTTGCTTTCATGTCAGTAGATCCAGTCATGTGAAACGTCAATAAAAAAATAAATAAAAAAATCTTTTTTAAAAATTAGAAAAAATAAAATGAAAGGTAACCCTTTAATATGAGATAATGCATATGCTGATAAAGTTTCATAGGGGTATCTTTTACGACATGTAAGCAGAGTAAGCTGTTCATCATAAGTTGATCACTTAGTAATGAAGATGAGAAATGACTCTCCTTGACTTGACTGAATTTTTATCCTACTACACAACCTTTGAACCTGTTGGATTACTATTCTAACAGCTATCCATAATGATATTGATGCTTCTATTTAGGAAGGAGGGAAAGATTCTAATTAGCATTTCATAGTTAACAAATGTCCATGATGATATTGATGCTTCTATTTAGGAAGGAGGGAAAGACTCTAATTAGCATTTTAAGGTTAACTGCAGGCCATCCAAACCATTCAAATCCGATGAACAAGACATGCAGGACACAGCTGGAGAAGTAACAGCGAGCACATAGGTGACATTCTCCTGTGGACCCCTTCACATAGACGAACTTGTGTAGGACATCAGCTTAGAACCTACCTACAACAGCTTTGTACAGACACAGGATGTAGTCAAGAGGACCTGCCGAACGCAATGGACAATAGAGACAAATGGAGAGGGAGAGTCAGGAACATCCGTGCTCACAGCACGACATGAGGATGATGAAAGGATTCTAATTAGCATTTCATAGTTAACAGCTGTTCATGATGATATTGATGCTTCTATTTAGGAAGGAGTGAACAATTCTAATAAGCATTTCATAGTTAACAGCTGTCCATGATGATAATGATGCTTCTATTTAGGAAGGAGTGAACGATTCTAATAAGCATTCCATAGTTACCTCTATTACATTGAGAATTTTGATAATTAAAAAAATGATATTTATTTAATGCCAAAGCCATCCTTGTAGAAGAACAGTAGTGATACAATTTAAGGTTTCTTTGTTTAATGGCATATCAACATTTGTGGGTTATTTAATGCCAAAGCCATCCTTGTAGAAGAACAGTAGTGATACAATTTAAGGTTTCTTTGTTTAATGGCATATCAACATTTGTGGGTTATTTAATGCCAAAGCCATCCTTGTAGAAGAACAGTAGTGATACAATTTAAGGTTTCTTTGTTTAATGGCATATCAACATTTGTGGGTTATTTAATGCCAAAGCCATCCTTGTAGAAGAACAGTAGTGATACTATTTAAGGTTTCTTTGTTTAATGGCATATCAACCTTTGTGGGTTATTTAATACTAAAACCATCCTTGTTGAAAAACAGCAGTGATACTACATAAGGTTTCTTTGTTTAATGGCATATCAACTTTTGAGGAGTATTTAATGCCAAAGCCATCCTTGTAGAAGAACAGTAGTGGTATTTTAATGGTCATTCAAAATGTTCTCAGCCTCACAGAAAGAATAGATAGGAACAGTAAATATTTAGGTTTTGGGTTTTTTGTTTAATGACATACCAACATTTGTTGGTTATTTAATGCCAAAACCATCCTTGTAGAAGAACAGCAGTGAAGCTATTTAACCCATAGCCCGGAGGACAAGGAAGTTAATACCTTTCTCACAGGTATTAGTCCAATAGTGAACATATTAGCTTAACTTGAGTCTTGAACTTGCTTACTTCACGGTAGCAGTCCATTACTTTAGCCATAACACTACGGGGATTTCCTTCAGAATTTTCTTTGTTGACAGCCATTATCTCATCTCTGCCTCCTTCTTGACAATTTGATTTCTTTGATGGCATATCAAACTTAGTGGGTTATTTAATGCCAAAGCCATCCTTGAAGAAGAACAGTAGTGATACTATTTAAGGTTTCTTTATTCAATGGCATATCAACATTTGTGGGTTATTGTTGTGGCCCTGGAAAGGGTCACTAATGAAAACGCAAACACGGATATTAGATAACAGATTATATTACACAAGATAGCGTTACATAGAAAAGCTAAGAAGTCTCGTACTGTTCGGATAACACCGATATTGATCTGCCCTCTGGCAGCGAAATCTCTAGTACTAATAACAGTGAGAAGAGTCCATTATGGTGATAGGGATAAGGCTCCCACAACAGTTATTTAATGCCAAAGTCACTCTGGTAGAAGAACAGTAGTGATACTATTTAAGGTTTCTTTGTTTAATGGCATATCAACCTTCATGGGTTATTTAATGCCAAAAGCCATCCTTGTAGAAGAACAGTAGTGGTACTATTTAAGGTTTCTTTGTTTAATGGCATATCAACCTTTGTGGGTTATTTAATGCCAAAAGTCACCCTTGTAGAAGAACAGTAGTGATACTAAATAGAGCTGGTGGGATAAAGGGGTTCATGCCTTTCCCAAGGGTTTTAATTCAGGTGGAGTTTGAACTCACTATTTCACAACGAGCTGCAGCAGGCATTGGCCTCCATGTCAATGCGCACAAAACTGAATATATGTGTTACAACCAAACGGGCAACATTACCACACTAGACAGAGCCTCTCTGAGGCTAGTGGACAAATTCACCTACCTAGGAAGTAGCGTCTCATCAACAGAAAACGACATCGACACACGACTGACGAAAGCATGGACGGCTATAGATAGGCTCTCAATCATATGGAAATCAGACCTGACCGATGAAATGAAGCGCAGTTTCTTCCAGGCAGCGGTTGTATCGATACTGCTATATGGATGCACTACATGGACACTAACTAAATGGATGGAGAAGAAACTTGACGGCAACTACACAAGAATGTTGAGAGCAATATTGAACAAGTCCTGGTGACAACACCCACGAGATGCCAACTGTACGGCCACTTGCCTCCCATCACGAAAACTATACAGGTTAGACGAGCCAGACAAGCTGGACACTGCTGGAGAAACAAGGACGAGCTCGTAAGTGACGTACTCCTATGGACCCCCACATATGACCAAGCAAAAGCAGGACGACCAGCCTGAACTTACATACAGCAGCTATGTGAGGACACAGGATGTAATTCTGAAGACCTGCCGGAGGCGATGAATGATAGGGAGAAGTGGCGAGAGATGGTCAAGGATATCCGTGCTGGCGGCACAACATGATGATGATGATGATTTCACATTAGTCATTACACTATGGGGACTCCCTCCCAATCTATCACTGTTGGATTGTTTCTCTTGGTATAAGCCATAAACTGTTTCCTGTGTGAAATATATAGCGATGTGACACTGCATCTAGGGAAAATAAATCTTTTAATTACTGTAGAATACTTGACCAATGCTGGTCATTTAATTTGAAGATTGCCAACAGGAATGCATCCATGTAAATGATACAAGCTCAACACAAACTCGGGACATTGACAAACCATTTGGGAGTTTGCAAAGTTAATTCTCTGGATTGCCATTTAATATGTCAAACCATTTAATGGTAAAATCTACCAAAAACCTAAATCTAATACTGCTATTTTGTCACTCATCAGTCCCCCCACCAACTGCGTGAACATGGGGTTTGGAACTGAAACTGTTCTACCTATTCTTTTATTTCCATCTAATACAAATAATTTGCACACAGTTATATGGTTCCAAGTATTCCTATCTAATACAAATAATTTGCACACAGTTCTATGGTTTCAAGTATTACTATCTAGTACAAATAATTTGAACACAGTTATATAGTTTCAAGTATTCCTATTTAATACTAATAATTATCTCTATTTAATAAAATCCACTTCTTTGCACAGATTTATGATTTCAAGTTACTAATAATACTTAGTCATCAACTATAGCTTCAAATAACTATAGTATACTTAACCTATACTGAATGCCTAGTGCCCCTTCATTGCCATCGTGCCCAGGTCCACTCTGGTCTGGCATGGTAGCACCTGATAGAGTCCTATCTATGGGTCCAATAGAACTAAACTGCATTCTTATGCTAAACTGAATTGCTTAAATTAGAACTGTTTTGATATTTAAAGTACATACTTGTGCTAAACTGAATTACTTGTCCCATAGATAGGCCCCTATCAGGTACTAACACACCAGGCCAGAGTGGACCTGGGAGCGATGGCAATGAAGGGGTACTCCACATTCCCCAAAACTCCAGCATCACTGGAGTCTCACCATCAGATTGTTTAAAGTCATATCCAGAAAACTCATTGTTGTGGTTTTAAATATCTGCAGAGATGCAGTCAGTGTATTCTACAGCCCCAGATGACTGGGCTCCCCATAGATGAGATATTAACAAGTACTGCCAAACCTGAAAGTGGACCTGAGAATAATGGCAATGAAGGAATACTCCACATTCCTCAAAGCGGCAAGACTGGAGCCTCATTCTCATATGGTTTAACGTCATGCCCATGACACTCATTGGGGGAGTCTTACCTCTATGCAGAGATGCTGTTGGTGTATTCTGCCGCCACAGCCGACTGGGCTAAGACTGAGTTATATCTTAACCTCTTAGGCAAAGTTCACCTTTATTGAATGACCTTTGTATAATTGGAGTCTATATTTTTTAAACTTACTTCTGGAATGTTATGTCCTCAGAAAAAGGCATAAAATAAATAAAACAAACACATACTTAGAGGGATGATACCACAACATGGATAAAATAACCCAACCTGAGTCGACATGCCATAAATCAATTAACATACATTTTTAAACACAAGAGCCTGTGTGTATGTAACCACAGCTCATATACAACACATACCAATCAATTGTTCATTGTCATTTAAGAGAAGTCTTTCTTAACGTTATAAATAGCAATTTCCACTTTTGTAACAGTCATATCTTTAGCATCTGACAAAATTAGAAAAAACAACTCAGGAAGCTAAATTGATTGAGGAAAGCAACAGTCGCCACAAGACTTGCAGGTTAGCCACCTTTGTCATTCGATCATTGTGCCTTACAAAAATTGGAATAGGATTTTCTCTTAGCTCACTTGTGAAACTGGAAGATGGATAGCAGATAACCACCATGAATCTGTCTGGTGGTATGCATATATGTGTGTGCATATATATATATATATATATATATAAACACACACGCACACACATATATTTATACATGCACAGGCACACACATATATACATATATACAAACACACCTATATACATATATTTACAAAGATATATACACTATATATATATATATATATATATATATACATGCACACACACACACACATATATATATATATATATATATATATGCAAACACACCTATATACGTCTATTTACACAGATATATAGACTATATATATAAATATATATATATATATATATATATATATATATACATACATGCACACACACACATATATATGCATACATATATGCAAACACACCGATATACATATATTTACCCATAGATACATACACTATATATATATATATATATACACACACACACACACATGTATATACGAGGGTGAGTCAAAAGTTTGGCAATATTTTGAAAGTATGTACTTGTTTGCAGTACATATATGACATGACCGAAGCAGTTCAAGTGGTGATAGGTAGTATTGTGGTAGATAGTGTGCTGACATGTTGTACACTGTCTCACTCCATGTGTGATATCAAAGTCATAGAGATGAAGTTTTAGTAGTTATTTTATTATTATAGCTTTTTTTAAAATTATTACTTACCGATGAAATATTTGATTACAAATAATATGTATATAATAAAAACAGGATTTGGCATGAAATAACCCACAAAGGTTGGTGTGCCATTAAATACCAACCAACTATTTGTGAAGTGAAAATTACCTACAAACCTTTGTTTAAAAACAAAAATATTGACCCACAAACTATTTGTTTACAACTAGTATATATGTTTTAAATTGTCATCGAATAACCCATAGTTGTTTATATGCCATTAAACAAAATCAACCAACCAACTAGCAACAACCGGCAAGGCAGAGCTGTCGGCTAACTTTTGTCTCATGCTCTAACAAGTCAAACTATCCACTTACAAATTTTGTATCAAAAAAAGAAAAAAGAAGATTTGGTATTAAATAACCCACAAGGGTTGATACACCATTAAACAAAATAAACAGCAACCCACCTGACTATTTGCATACAAATTATATATATATAAAATATTTAGTGTTAAATAACCCACAAAGGTTGATATGCCATTGAACAAAGAAACCTTAAATAGTATCACTACTGTTCTTCTACAATGACTCACTCTTTGGGTATGTCACTGGATCTAACCAACACCTTTATCCACTATACCATGTGTCAGGACCAATACCCAGTGAAGGCAGTGAAGAACTTTCAGAGGGGAAATTAACAGGGGATAATTGATAACTGACATCCATTAAAACATGGCTTGTGAAACTAGAACAGTCTACCCTGGTAAGCAAAATAAAGGGTTAAGTCTGACATTCCAACCACCTGAAGAAGGCCAGAGCGTACAACGGCCGGAACGTTGTGATAAACATGGTGATAAAGATGAGGACAATAGTCCGAAAAATATAAATAATATAACTAAATGAATAAAGTTATGTGTGTGCACAAGAAAAGCATACATTGTATTTGTAATTCATTCCAGCGAAGAGAATAAAGTGGTCAGTAAAAAAGGATGGAACAGGAGAACTGACTTGGACTGAAGAAGAACAAGATGGCTATACAACAATATTTTGTAAATAATATGAAGAGACTAAGAATTTATTGCAGCTAGATGCTTGAGTTGTTTAACTTTTTATCCAGTTTGGATAGACAAAAAAAAAAAAAAAAAATTATAGTTTATTTATGTTTTGAAACAAAAACATTTACACAGTATTTAGAGCAAACGCACAGACATATTCATAAAAAAGAAAAAGGGTTGTGGCAGAAATAAGCTCACATTAAGAGAAACAAAATTATAAACAAACACACATTCCAGAGATTATTTATTTATAATAAACACACATTCCAGAGACTATTTATTTATTATAAACAAACACAAATTTCAGAGATCTTATCATAAACAAACACACATTCCAGAGATCTTATTATAAACAAACCCACATTCCAGAGATCTTATTATAAACAAACACACATTCCAGAGACTTTATTTATTATAAACACACATTCCAGAGACCATTTATTTATGTTATATAATTGCGGAAAAATTTTTTTTTATATTATCATTTTTTGTTTTGCATATCTTAATTTCAGTTTAGTTAGGCTGAGAACCTTTCGGCTTAGTGCATGGGTTAGTTAGGTGCACACATTGAGTGAAGGTGTTCACGCTCGCGCGGGGAGGATGTAACAATCACAAATGTCACAATAAAATCCCCAGATAGGAAATGAGACTGGGGACATGAATGACGTCATGCCTGGAAGCGATAGGCTGAGGATGTTGGAATTTGAAAAAAAAACAGTTAGTTGAGATTTGGACTTGGATGAAGCAAGTTGATTCTACGGACCTTGGTGAGGCTGGTCCAGTTATGAATTGTGGGGTGCGCACGTGTATTGGTTGAGTCAGTGAGTTGAAAGCTGACGATGTACGAACAGTCAGCATAAGAAATTGTGTCTCTCTCTCCTCATGTTGGAAAACCTTAAACTCAAAAAGGTAAATAAAAGTTTCGTACCTGAACCAATTTCGTGTTTTTCGGATTCCTATGATTATGAACATTCTATGAACATATGTACATTTCATGTATTCATAGATTATGGCTATGTAACATTTAGTATAAACAAACACACATTTCAGAGATCTTATTATAAACAAACACACATTTCAGAGATCTTATTATAAACAAACACACATTTCAGAGATTTTATTATAAACAAACACACATTCCAGAGACTTTATTTCTTATAAACACACATTCTAGAGACTATTTAGTATAAACAAACATACATTCCAGAGACTATTTCTTTGTAGCAGTATAAAACAGAAGTGTTTGTTACACATCAGTTAGTATAGATGATAAATATAACTTAAATATGGTCACACTGTTCTGAATATAGTAATGTACATAGCTGAATAAAAAGTTAATATTTTATTCTTGTGAATAATATGTAACTCTAAATTTTAGGCTTAAAAATTCAGAAAAAAATGCACGTTATACACAAATAATTTCCATAATGCTGTCATTTTTTAATGGGGCATGTTTTGTATGACGTCCTTTTGGGTAATATCAAATTTGAGTTTTTTGTTCAATACCATATCAACCTTCATGGGTTATTTAACACCAAAGCCATCGGCTGGGGCGGTAGAATGCACTGATTGTTTCTCTGCAGAGGGGCAAGAAACCCCCAACTCCAATGAGTGTTCTGCATATGACACTAAACAATCTGATGGTGAGGTTCCAATAATGCTGGAGCTTTGGGGAATGCGGAGTACCCCTTCTTTGCCATTGCTCCCAGGTCCACTCTGGCCCAGAGTGGTAGCACCTGAGAGGGTCCTATCGATGGGTCAAACAGAACTAAACCATGGTTTCAAGAGTTGTTTTTTGCATTTAAACTGCATATTTATGCAAAATAGAATTGTTTTGACATTTAAACTGTGTACTTATGCTAAACTGAATAGTTTGAAATGGAACTGTTTTTGACATTGAAACTGTATTTATGCTAAACTGAATTGTTTGAAATAGAACTGTGTTGATATTTAACTGTGTGTGGACAAAAACTATACTTATACTAAACTGAACTGTTTGATTAAACTGAAGAGCTTGAAATAGAAACATTTCTAACAATTAAACTCTACTCATGCTAAACTGAATTGTTTGAAATAGAACTGTTTGTTTGTATAAAAATGGATTTGGCATTAAATAAACAACAAAGGTTGATATGCCATAAAAACCAACCAACCAACCAAGATGATATGATTTAACCCATAGCTGCCGGAGATGAAGGGGTTCATACCCTTCCCAAAGGCATTATTCTGAAACGATTAAAACGACTGGAATTTAAAATTTCTTACAACAAGGTTGTAATTCAGCACTTAGCCATTACACCACTTGGACTTGCTTGTTTAGGATCAGGGTCAGGTCAGAGATTCTTTGCAAATTAATTTCAAGTGTGCATTTTAACTACTTTGGCGTTGAAAAGGTTGGCAATTGACGAAAAAGAAAGGTTTTAGCTTGAAATGTTAGGAGAGAATTAGAAGGTATACTGAGATACTTATAGCTTTATTGTGGCAAAAGACCAGAAGTATGATCCACCCAGTGAGAATCAAACTCTCTCACAATAGTCTGCTGATCTAGCTTGTTAACCATTACACCACATGAGGTGCTTTATTTATTATACTTAGCTTAGTTGTGGCACAAGACCAGAAATATAGTGCACCCAGTAAGAATTGAACTCACACACAATTGTCTGCTCCAGAAAACTACAGCCAATTCAGCAAAAGTAAAGTCGTTTTCGGGTTCAGCATCCTCAAAAAACATTTTTTTAAATCCTTGGTAACTTATATATATATCTCTTTAAGAAAAAACAAAAACCTGTCACATTAGGATAATAAATTTATTTCCATCCTGTTATGGGTTTTTGATATAAATCAAAAACACCAAAAAAAAACTAACAGGACTTCTTCAGATCTTATGGATAAAATGATTCATAATAGACACAGGAAAGAAGGGTGGGAGGGGATCGAAGAGGGGAGAAGAGTTTTCTCCTCATTTCGCCCACTTCCATTTTTTTTTTATTGCCAGTTGGAATTATAGTAAATTAATTAATTTATTTTTTAAATTCTAAATACTTTTCGACTTAAAACTCCAGATTTAATACTAATTCAGATAAATATAACTTTTTTTAATAACTTTACATAAGGATACAGTAATACTTATATCAAATTAAATTCAAAATATAAAATTGAAATTTTTTATTTCAAATTTTATTTTCGTGCCTATTTATTCATTGAAGAGTACGTACACATCACATGGTTTCTCACTTTTTTAAATTTCATTTTTATATATTTTGAGCGATGCAATTCAAATATTAACTAAAAAAAATGTTCTTTTCAAGGAAGACGCAATCATCTCACAAAGAATTAGATACTAAAAGTTTGCTGAACCAAAACAATAGATGACAAAGGTTATCACATTAAACTTTCTTAACATTTGAGAAAATTTTAATATACTTAGGAATGTTCACAGGTCAATAGAACAAGAGTATATTTAGAAGAAAATAGCAGACAATTTAAATATTTACATTTTACATATAATAAACCTATCCACAAAGTTGGACTTACAATAAATCCTAACCACTGACAATCCCTTTCTTCCTGATTTCCATGTATTTTGATAGTAATACTATTGACAGTGCATTCAAATAACTTATAATAAAATATAATAATTCCTTACCACTTGTTATATAACATATGACAGGCTTTGTTCCTAGTGACCCCATGTGCTTTGGCAAGCTGTCACATTTTGATTAGTAAACCGGAAGATGACGGCGCGTCAGGTCACTTAGGATGAACAGGTGTGTAACCAGAAGGAGACAACATGATGAGAACTACACGGTTAGATTTAGACAGAGTGCTGAGAATCACAGTCGAGCCAGGGACATGCAGCCGATCAGAGGCATCTCTGACGAGCTTGTAAGTTTTGGCACCCCCTGGCTCCCGGAAGAAGATATGGGAAGAAGTCCTCTCTTTGAATATGTCTCTCCACCCATCTCTCACACACCACAGAAACATCAACCCTTTCGAGAATAAAGTGTGAGAGATATATTTTTATAAAGAAGTGTGTTCGTTTGTTCATTGAAGTTCGTAAATTATGTTTGATTAAGTTTCTGCTTATATTTGTATTACAGCTATATAACACACTGACAATCCCTTTCTTCCAGATTTTCAATGCATTTCTATAGTAAAATCATTATCACATAGTCCTAGTCTGTCAGTAATGTTTGTATCAATTCCTGACCACTGACAATCCCTTTCTTCTGTTATGCCATAAAACCCAACCAAACCAAATCCTATATATTTAATATATATGTCTAAAGAGGATTTGGCATTAAATAACCTACAATGGTTGATATGCCATAAAACCCAACCAAACCAAATCATATATATTTAATATATATGTATAAAGAGGACTTGGTATTAAATAACCTACAATGGTTGATATGCCATAAAACCCAACCAAACCAATCACTCTACCATGAGTAGGATGTGGCACAAGGTCAATTTTTAAGCAGATTACAGCTGGTTTGAATTCACAGTTCAAGAAACCAGCCTGTCCCAGTATTTACCCATAGCTAGAGGGAAGGGAACAAAGGGATTAAATGCTTTTTCCCAAGGGTATTAGCATAAATTGAAATGCAAATATTTAACTGCATATCAACAACGTATGGGTTACTGAAAACCAAAATCTTATTCATTTGCAAATGTCTGATTTTGATCGTAACTATATTTTCAATGTTTTCTTATGTTTTTCTTTAAAATGAATTTTCTTTTGTATGTAAATATTCATTTTAACACAGAAATACTTGAAATCATACAACTATCAAAAGCAAATAATTTGCACACAGTTCTATGGTATCAAGTATTCTTATCTAATACTAACAATTTGCACACAGTTGTATGGTTTCAAGTATTCCTATCTAATACAAATAATTTGCACACAGTTCTATGGTATCAAGTCTTCCTATCTAATACTAATAATTTGCACACAGTTGTATGGTTTCAAGTATTCCTATCTAATACAAATAATTTGCACACAGATCTATGGTATCAAGTCTTCCTATCTAATACAAATAATTTGCACACAGTTGTATGGTATCAAGTATTCCTATCTAATACAAATAATTTGCACACAGTTCTATGGTATCAAGTCTTCCTATCTAATACAAATAATTTGCACACAGTTCTATGGTATCAAGTCTTCCTATCTAATACAAATAATTTGCACACAGTTCTATGGTATCAAGTCTTCCTATCTAATACTAATAATTTGCACACAGTTGTATGGTTTCAAGTATTCCTATCAAATACAAATAATTTGCACACTGTTGTAGGGTATCAAAATTTTTTTGTCTAATACAAATAATTTGCACACAGTTGTATGGTTTCAAGTATTCCTATCTAATACAAATAATTTGCACACACTTGTATGGTTTCAAGTATTCTTATCTAATACTAATAATTTGCACTGGGTTATATGGTTTCAAGTATTCCTATCAAATACAAATAATTTGCACACTGTTGTAGGGTATCAAAATTTTTTTGTCTAATACAAATAATTTGCACACAGTTGTATGGTTTCAAGTATTCCTATCTAATACAAATAATTTGCACACAGTTCTATGATTTCAAGTATTCTTATCTAATACAAATAATTTGCACACAGATCTATGATTTCAAGTATTTCTATCAAAAACAAATAATTTGCACACAGTTGTATTGTTTCAAGTATTCCTATCTAATACAAATAATTTGCACACAGTTCTATGGTATCAAGTCTTCCTATCTAATACTAATAATTTGCACACAGTTGTATGGTTTCAAGTATTCCTATCTAATACTAATAATTTGCACTGGGTTATATGGTTTCAAGTATTCCTATCAAATACAAATAATTTGCACACTGTTGTAGGGTATCAAAATTTTTTTGTCTAATACAAATAATTTGCACACAGTTGTATGGTTTCAAGTATTCCTATCTAATACAAATAATTTGCACACAGTTCTATGATTTCAAGTATTCTTATCTAATACAAATAATTTGCACACAGATCTATGATTTCAAGTATTCCTATCAAAAACAAATAATTTGCACACAGTTGTATGGTTTCAAGTATTCCTATCTAATACAAATAATTTGCACACAGTTCTATGGTATCAAGTCTTCCTATCTAATACTAATAATTTGCACACAGTTGTATGGTTTCAAGTATTCCTATCTAATACTAATAATTTGCACTGGGTTATATGGTTTCAAGTATTCCTATCAAATACAAATAATTTGCACACTGTTGTAGGGTATCAAAATTTTTTTGTCTAATACAAATAATGTGCATACAGTTATATGGTTTCAAGTATTCCTATCTAATACTAATAATTTATACACAGTAAATATGGTTTAAAGTAACTATTCTTATATAATCATAATGATTTGTTTACAAATAGATGGTTGAAAGTATTCTGATCTAACACCAATAATTTGGAAGCAATTATATGATTTTAGGAAATAATAATAATTATAATGATAATCCTTAATAAGCAATTAGAGCTTCAATTACCTATTCTTAATACAAATAATTTACAGTTATATGATTTCAAGTAACTATTAATAATAATCCTTAGTAAACAATTCTAGCTTCAAGTAACTATTCTTAATACAAATAATTTACAGTTCTATGATTTCAAGTAACTAATAATAATAATAATCCTTATTAAACAATTCTAGCTTCAAGTAACTATTCTTAATACAAATAATTTACAGTTCTTCGATTTCAAGTAACTAATAATAATAATCCTTAGTAAACAATTCTAGCTTCAAGTAACAATTCTTAATGCTAATGACTTGCTGGCCCAGTTAGCTGGTGCTGCAGAATACACTGACTGCATCTCTGCAGAAGGGTAAGACTCCCTCAATGAGTGGCTGTAGAATACACTGACTGAATCTCTTCAGAGGGGTAAGACTCCCTCAATGAGTGTCCTGCATACGACACTAAACAATCTGATGGTGAGGTTCCAGTAATGCTGGAGCTTTAGGGAATGCAGAGTACCCCTTCATTGCCATCACTCCCAGGTCCACTCTGACCCAGAGTGGTAGCACCTAATAGGATCCTATCTAAGGGTCAAATAGAACTAAACTGTAATTAAGCAAAACTGAATTGTTATGAATTAACTGTTTTTATAATTAACTGTGTGTAAACAAAAATCTGTGTACTTATGCTAAACTGAATTGTTCGAAACAGAACTGTTTTTGACATTGAAACTATGTACTTATGCTAAACTGAATTCTTTGAAATAGAATTCTTTTAACATTGAAACTTTCATCAAAATTACTTAATTCGGTGTTAAATGACCCGAAAAGGGTTGATATGCCGTAAAACAAAACCAACAACTCGCACACAGGTACATGGTTTCAAGTATTCTTATCTAATACTAATAATTTTCATGCAATCATATATAGTATCAAGTATTCTTATTTAGATGTAATAATTTATACACAATTACCAGGAAATTGGCCGTTTGAGTAGAGTGTTCACAAATGGTCCAGGAAACTGAGGTTCAATCTCAGGTTGAATTATCCCAAAGACTCAAAAAATGGTACTTAATACCGCTTTGCTTAACACTCAGATAAGGATGAAAAGTAAAGTGGAGCAAATCCAGGGAATGGAGTAGCACCCCTCCCTTATACATCAGTGTAGTAGCGATTGAATAGGGAGCTTTTGGGTCACCCTCGACTAAGGTCGCCAACTTTACTTTTTACATGGTTTAAAGTAACTTTTGGTTTTCTTTTGTTTGGGTTTTATGGCATATCAACTTCTGTAGGTTATTTAACGCCGAATCCATTTTTATGTAAATAATCAGTTCTATTTCAAACAATTCAGTTTAGCATGAGTACACAGTTTGTCAAAAACATTTCCATTTCAAACTATTCAAGCAGTTATATATAATAATTCAGTTTAGTGTAAGTACAGTTTTTATGTTAAAAACAATTCAATTTCAGATAATTCAGTTTAGCATAAATACGCAGTTTTGATGTCAAAACAGTTCTATTTTAAGCAATTCAGTTCAGCATAAATATGCAGTTTAAATGTATAAAAACAGTAAATGCCAACCACCGTTTAGTTCTATTTAACCCATAGATAGGACCCTTATCAGGTGCTACCACTCGGGGTTAGAGTGGACCTGGGAGCGATGGCAATAAAGGGGTACTACGCATTCCCCAAAGCTCCAGCATTGCTGGAACCTCACCAGCAGATTGTTTAGTGTCATAACAGCACACTCGTTGGCAGGGCGGGTTCTTACCCCTCTGCAGAGGAGCAGTCCGTATATTCTACAGCCCCAGCTGACTGGGCAAAAAGTAACTTTACTTATTTAATAATAATCATAAGGTTGTAAGTATTTTAATCTAATACTAATAATTTGAAAGTAATAAGTAATTGGCCAACCATTTTAAACTGTGTACTCATGCTAAACTGAATTGTTTGAAATAGAACTGTTTATTTGTTTAAAAAAGGATTTGGCATGAAATAACCTACAAAGGTTGATGTGCCATAAAACCCAAACAACCAACCTAATCCTTTTTTTGTACATATTTAAATGGTTTCATGTATAGTAAATGAGTGAATATATCTATTTGACCCATAGATGGTCCTATCACTCTGGGACAAAGTGGACCTGGGAGTAATGGTAATGAAGGGGTAATCTGCATTCTCAAAAACTCCAGAGCTGGTTTCAAGTATAGTAAATGAGTGAATAGTTCTATTTGACCCATAGATAGGAACCATAACAGGTCCTATCACTCTGGGACAAAGTGGACCTGGGAGTAATGGCAGTGAAGGAGTACTCTACATTCTTAAAAACTCCAGAGCTGGTTTCAAGTATAGTAAATGATATAATATATCTATTTGACCCATACATCAGACCTTTACAGGTATTTCCACTCCAGATCAGAGTGGAGGGTGTCCTCATGGTCTAACGGTTAAATTAATGGACTGTGGAATCGTAGTAAGCGGGTTTGTATTCCAGTCACGCTATTACATTGACTTTTGGACAAATACCCTTGAGAAAAGTATGAACCCCTTATCCTCCCAGCTATGGGTTAAATAGTACCACTACTGTTCTTCTAGGAGAATGGCTTTGGCGTTAAATAACCAACAAAGGTTGATATGCCATTAAACAAAGAAACCAAACCAATCAGAGTGGATCTGGGAGTAATAGTAATGAAGGATTACTCCACATTCCCCAAAACTCCATGACTAGAGCCTCACTATCAGATGGCTTCGTGTCATATCTAGAACTGATTGGGTGTGGTCTTATCCCTCTGCTGAGAAATAGTTGGTGTATTCTACAGCCTCAGCCGACTGGTCTATAAAGCTTCAAGTAACTATTCGTAATACAAATGATTTGACCAGTTATATAGTCTTAAGCATTCCTCTTAAATAGTAAATAATGAAAAATTGAGGATGAAAATTACCTTTATTGCCTGTTCTTCAAGAAATTAGAGTTTCAGGAATTGGCATGCTTACTCACCTGCAAAAGGTAAAAAAAAAAAGTTTATATTAATAATCAAAACAACAGCAGTAATCAGTATTATTTCTTTGCATTTCTATTTTCCGTTTTTTTTTTTTTTGTTGTTTTTTTATGTGGACCAGTAAACGGTCTGGAAGAAAGACACAAACTCGGGATTACATGAAACAAGTATATTGAACGAAAGTATAAATACAGCATAGGTAAAAGAGTGTTGAATGTCAGTGTTAGGCTGGAGTTAACTTAACACCGAGATGAATATTCTCCCGGTATTCATAGTAATAGGAAGAGTTCATTATAGTCCGTAAGGTAGGTACCATAACACTTAACACCGAGATGAATATTCTTCCGGTATTCATTGTAATAGGAAGAGTTCATTATAATCCATAAGGTAGGTACCATAATGTTTTTTTCGAAAAAGCATTGTGAATCATTTTTATACGTTTGCTATGCTTTCTTAGGCATCTCACCTTTTTATAATCTTATATCGGAAAAAAAAAGGAGAGAAACTTTGCACAGAACATAAATATTAATACAATATTTATATACCGATTAAATTCTGTTAAGTAATTCAACCAATAGTTCCCAAAAATATCCACTCAATTTTTTTTATTATCATTTCTGAAATCATCCAATTCAGTCTAAAAATATTTTTACATGATTGCTTTTTTGATTTGATTAGGATATTTGTTCCTAAAATATATTATCATAATCATCATTATTATAATCCACAGCAGATTTCAAAGTTTTAACTGGTGGCTAGTGACAGCAAATCCTAGCTGTCGAGGACTCTTCTTAGTATTCTAACTGATCTCAGGGTAAGTCATCATTGTGTAGTGGCTCAGGGGCTGGACTGAACTCCAGTTGTGCTATCAGGTTCACTTTTGGACTAATACCCATAGGAAAGGTAGGAACCCCCTTATTCCCCAAGCTATGGATTAAATAGTACCACTACTGTTCTTTTACAAGGATGGCTTTTGCATTAAATGACCCATAAAGGTTGATATGCCATTAAACAAAGAAACCTTAAATAGTACCACTACTGTTCTTCTACAAGGATGGCTTTGGCATTAAATAACCCACAAAGGTTGATATGCCATTGAATAAAGAAACCTTAAATAGTACCACTGCTGTTCTTCTACAAGGATGGCTTTGGCATTAAATAACCCACAAAGGTTGATAGGCCATTAAACAAAGAAACCTTAAATGGTACTACAACTGTTCTTCTACAAGGATGGCTTTGGCATTAAATAACCCACAAAGGTTGATATGCCATTAAACAATGAAACCTTAAATAGTACCACTACTGTTCTTCTACAAGGATGGCTTTGGCATTAAATAACCCACAAAGGTTGATATGCCATTAAACAAAGAAACCTTAAATAGTACCACTACTGTTCTTCTACAAGGATGGCTTTGGCATTAAATAACCCACAAAGGTTGATAGGCCATTAAACAAAGAAACCTTAAATGGTACTACAACTGTTCTTCTCCAAGGAAGGCTTTGGCATTAAATAACCCACAAAGGTTGATATGCCATTGAACAAAGAAACCTTAAATAGTACCACTGCTGTTCTTCTACAAGGATGGCTTTGGTATTAAATAACCCACAAAGGTTGATATGCCATTAAACAAAGAAACCTTAAATGGTACTACAACTGTTCTTCTACAAGGATGGCTTTGGCATTAAATAACCCACAAAGGTTGATATGCCATTGAACAAAGAAACCTTAAATAGTACCACTACTGTTCTTCTACAAGGATGGCTTTGGCATTAAATAACCCACAAAGGTTGATATGCCATTAAACAATGAAACCTTAAATAGTACCACTACTGTTCTTCTACAAGGATGGCTTTGGCATTAAATAACCCACAAAGGTTGATATGCCATTAAACAAAGAAACCTTAAATAGTACCACTACTGTTCTTCTACAAGGATGGCTTTGGCATTAAATAACCCACAAAGGTTGATAGGCCATTAAACAAAGAAACCTTAAATGGTACTACAACTGTTCTTCTACAAGGATGGCTTTGGCATTAAATAACCCACAAAGGTTGATATGCCATTAAACAAAGAAACCTTAAATAGTACCACTACTGTTCTTCTACAAGGATGGCTTTAGCATTAAATAACCCACAAAGGTTGATAGGCCATTAAACAAAGAAACCTTAAATGGTACTACAACTGTTCTTCTACAAGGATGGCTTTGGTATTAAATAACCCACAAAGGTTGATATGCCATTAAACAAAGAAACCTTAAATGGTACTAAAACTGTTCTTGTACAAGGATGGCTTTGGCATTAAATAACCAACAAAGGTTGATATGCCACTGAACAAAGAAACCTTAAATAGTACCACTGCTGTTCTTCTACAAGGATGGCTTTGGCATTAAATAACCCACAAAGGTTGATATGCCATTAAATAAAGAAACCTTAAATAGTACCGCTACTGTTCTTCTACAAGGATGGCTTTGGCATTAAATTCCCACAAAGGTTGATATGCCATTAAACAAAGAAACCTTAAATAGTACCGCTACTGTTCTTCTACAAGGATGGCTTTGGCATTAAATAACCCACAAAGGTTGATATGCCATTAAACAAAGAAACCTTAAATGGTACTACAACTGTTCTTCTACAAGGATGGCTTTGGCATTAAATAACCCACAAAGGTTGATAGGCCATTAAACAAAGAAACCTTAGATAGTACCACTACTGTTTTTCTACAAGGATGGCTTTAGCATTAAATAACCCACAAAGGTTGATATGCCATTAAACAAAGAAACCTTAAATAGTACCGCTACTGTTTTTCTACAAGGATGGCTTTGGTATTAAATAACCCACAAAGGTTGATATGCCATCAAACAAAGAAATCAAATCATCAAGAATGAGGCCCATTTTTGGATGAGCTGATAACTGAGCAAAGCAGGGATGAGATAACGTCTGTCAAAAAAATGGTGGGGCAGATCCCCTAGGCATAATGGCTAGAGTGATGGACTCCTACCTCAAGGTAAGTGAGTTTAAAACTCCAGTTGTGCTATTATGTTCACTATCAGACTAATACAAATGAGAAAGGCATGAACCCCTTTATCCTCCGAGCTATGGTTTAAATAGTACTACTACTGTTCTTTAGCAAGGATGGCTTTGGCATTCGTCATCATCATCATCATGTCGTGCCACCAGCACGGATCTCCCTGACCCTCTCCTTCCACCCATCTCTATCGTCCATCGTTCTCTGCAGGTCTTCAAGGCTACATCCTGTATTGGCACAAAGCTGCTGTATATAGGTTCTAGCTTGTCATCCTGCCTATGCTAGTCCATGTGAAGGGGTCCACAGGAGTATGTTGCTTATGAGTTCGTCCCTACTTCTCCAGCAGTGTCCTGCAAGTCTGGTTTGTCTAACTTGGATAGTTTTCATGATGGGTGGTAGGTGGCTATTACAGCTTTGGCATTAAATAACCCATTAGGGTTGATATGCCATTAAACAAAAACACCAAACCAAACTAATTGATCCCAATAATACTGTTGTCCAGATGTTCTTCAGATCTCCAGTTTTCCCATTTTCGTTTCCAGTGTAGAAAAATAATACAGGGTGTGGCTGGAATATTTCCCACATTTTAAACCATTACCTGGCAAATAGTAATGGTAGCTCTACCTAGCCATTTTTTTTCAGATACAATCATGGCTTAAACTGGTGCATATCATACATTTGCAACTGAAATGTTTTTTTAAGACTGTTGAATTTTTAATTGGTACACAAAGAGATTTCCATGCTCATTTTATGTTATGTCAGAATGATGCTGTTCTGGGTAAAAAATCAATACTGCTATGAGTGGACAATTCTATCAGGAACAGCATCATTTCAAGATAACATATAATGGAGCATGAGAAGCTCTGTGTATAGCAGTAACAGATTCAATCTTTAAGATAAAAACACGTAAAAACCTTTTAACTACAAAATAAATTAAAAAAAAAAAAAAAATCAATAAAAATAAAAATTTAAAAAAAAAAAAGGAAAAAATTCTGTTGTCCATCCCATCAATCCTGATTAATTTTTTTTTTCTTTTCTGAAATTCTAATTTAAAATGTTCATTTTAAGAAATCTAGGCTAAGGTTGTTTTTTTTTAATTTTTATTTTTTCAAACAAGGCATTTTGATTTAATAGAAAACTTGAACCGATATCTTTTCTTTCATTAAAAAAAAAAAAAAAATTTTTAGCACACTTTCAATCTATTTCCACATTTTAATAATTCCTTTGTAGGTAATTAGAGAAAACCACTGAACCAAAGCCAACATTACAAAAGAATCCTTTGTGCAAAATACGTATAATAACCACTTAGGATTTTTTTTTTTAAATCCCTTAATGACAAAATCTGCTGTGATCGTAATAGCAGTAATAACAATCATAATACAGTCATTTTCATTGAACGTTAATACTTTTTGTTCTTTAGTCTTTAATCTCAATTCGCCACACATTTTTTGATATAATAAGCACAAGTTCTATTAATAAATCTAATTTAGTGATAAATACAGAAGAGTTCCAAAAATTTTTCATAGTAAGAAAAACAGGGCATTTGATAATAGTTGTTTAAATTTCTGAGATGAAGCTTGGTGATTTTTATTATTAAGGGTTTTCGGACAATTATCTTCATCTTTATTGTTATTTCCACTGAGACGAAGCTTGATGATTTTTATCATTAAGGGTTTTCGGACTATTATCTTCATCTTTATTGTTATTTCCACTGAGACGAAGCTTGTTGATTTTTATCATTAAGGGTTTTTGGACTATTGTCTTCAACTTTATTGTTATTTCCACACTGGATATTAGTTGTCTAAATTTCTGATATAAAGCTTGTTGATTTTTATCATTAAGGGTTTTCGGACTATTGTCTTCATTTTTATTGTTATTTCCACAATGTTTCGGTCGATACATCCTCTGGCCTTCTTCAGGTGTTGGTCAATGAATTTCTTAGATGAAGCTTGATGATTTTTATCATTAAGGATTTTTGGACTATTGTTTTCCTCTTTATTGTTATTTCCACAACATTTATAGGCGTTGGTTCCCTAAGCTACTAAGGAGACAATCATCTGGAGGTTGCAGGTTCAATCCTGACTGCAGGCGAGTAACAATACAGGAATACTTAACACTTGTACCTGGTTATGGCTAACGGAATCAGAACAGGTAACAACTGTGAATGCATGTGTGAAGGAGGACTTGAAGTGTAGGTCCTACAGGCACCAGACAAGCCAGATCTTGACTGAGAAGACAAAGACCTTCAGGCTAATCAAGTCTATCAGGCTCTGCTCCTCCCCCGATCTGAACCCACTGGACTATTTCGTTTGGTCATACGTTGAGAACATCACCAACATGACCTCCCACAACACCAAAGCCAGCTTGATCGCTGCCATCTTCCGAGTATTCGCCAAGCTCCAGCCGGCGCTTGTGGAAAAGGCATGCTCCCAGTTCCAGATCCAGATCCGTATCGAAGCGGTGATTGAGGCTGAAGGTGGCTACATTGAATAGATGTCAGCTCTACTACATAATCAAGTTACCTGAATTGATTTTTTCAATAAAAGTTTTAAAATAAAGCTGTAGCGGTGTTTTCTTTAGGGCAACAATTTTATCGTTCCACCCTGTATTACTGACACAACCACTGCTTGGAAGAAATCCAGTTATATTTTATCAGACACATCCGACTTCCATATGATGGATAGTCTATTGACAGTAGTCCACACCTTCATTCGGTGCATATTTGTAATATAATTGCCGAGGGATTTCATTTTATATATCTTGCCTTTCGGTTTAGTTAGGCTGAGGACCTTTCATTTAGCGCATGGGTTAGTCAGGTGCAACATTAACGCAGGTGTTCACACGCACGTGGAGAGGATGTGTTATTCAGAGATGTCAAAATAAAAATCCCAGATAGGAATTGAGACCAATTTGGGTGACGTCACGCATCGGAAGCGTGGGCAGAGATTTGAGAAAAAGCAGTTAGTTGAGTTCCCGCCTCAGAAGAAGGATGACTTTCAGAGCTGGGCGAGGCCAGACGACTTTGTGTGCTACGGGCACTGCACGTTGGTTGGGTTGAGAGCCGATATGTAAAAGCAGTCAGCATAGAAAGAGTGTGTCTCTCTCTCCTCATGTCAAAAAACCTTTAAACTCAAAAAGGTGAATAAAAGTTTTGTACCTGAACCAATTTCGTAAAGTTTCGTGTTTTTAGATTCCCTATGTCTATTTCACACATCTGTATATCTGGCTATGTAACATATTGACATCAGTTTTAGTGGATGAGATGCTGCTACCAAGGTACATAAATTTGTCTCCTAATTTCAGAAGACTGCCAGTTAGAGTAGAGATGGCTCCTTCTTGATTAAACTCATTAGAAAGACTAGTAAAACTAAATAAGAATACATCTAAGTGTACCATAGCCAGATATGGCTATGTGTGAAATGTAGAATGTTCATAACATATATACATAGAACACAGGAATCCCGAAACTCGAAAAACACGTAACGACTTCTTAGTTCAGGTACGAAACTTTTTATTACCTTTGAGTTTAAAGGTTCTTCGACATCAGGAGAGAGATACACATTCTTTCTATTCTGGCTTTTCCATCTGCCCCCCACAACACATGTGGCACCCACCACAAGGCCACTAGTCTGGCATCAGCGAGCGAGTGAAAGCCAACCATCTTCTCACGAGACGCAAAAATACTCCGCGCGCTTCCAGTGCATGACGTCACCTGCACTCTCTCGCCCCGTTTTCCATCTGGGCTATAGTGACATCTCTGAGTGACACGTCCGCTCTACCCGCGAGTGAACACCTGCGTTAATGTTGCACCTAAGTAACCCATGCATTGAGCCAAAAGGTTCTCAGACTAACTAAACCCAAAGGCATAAAACGAAATGCCTCGGCTATTATATTACATAAGTTACACCTGTTTTTATTCTGCTCTAATTGATTTCTATATAAACTTGGATTACGACTGGGCCATTGGCTTAATGAGTAGAGTGTTCGTCAGTGGTCTGGGAGACCAGGGTTCAATCCCAGGTCGAGTCATACCAAAGACTCAAAAAAATGGCACTTGATACTGCCTTGCTTAACACTCTACACTATAAGGTATGGATCAAGGGTAAAGTGGAGTAATCCAGGGAATGGAGTTGCGCCCTCCCCATACCTGCTTGGAAGAAATCCAGTTATATTTTATCAGACACATCAGACTTCCATATGATGGATAGTCTATTGACAGTAGTCCACACCTTCACTCGGTGCATACTGACATTTAGTGGATGAGATGATGCTACCAAGGTATATAAATTTGTCTACTAATTTCAGAGGACTGCCAGTCAGAGGAGAGATGGCTCCTTCTCGATTAAACTCATTAGAAAGACTAGTAAAACTAAATAAGAATACATCTAAGAAGTTACATCTGTTTTTATTCTGTTCTAATTGATTTCTATATAAACTTGGATTACGACAGGGGTAGACTGTTTCAATTCTCCTAACTAGAACCAGGTACAAGTGTTAAGTTATTGTAAGTATTCCTTGTTATTCTTCCCTGTTGTTGGGATTGAACCTGCAACCTCCTGATGATTTCATTCAGGAGCACCTTCCAACCAAACGCCTTATCCCCTGCACCATGTGTGCTTACCGGATATTTCTAAGTGAATTTTTGGGGCCATTGGCCTAATGAGTAGAGTGTTCGTCAATGGTCCGAGAGACTAGGGTTCAATACCAGGTTGAGTCATACCAACGACTCAAAAAATGGTACTTGATGCTGCCTTGCTTAGCACTCAACACTATAAGGTATGGATCAAAGGTGAAATGGAGTAATCCAGGGAATGGAGTTGCGCCTTCCCCTATACCTCGGTGTAGTAGCTATTAAAAAGGGAGCCTTCGATTTTACTTTTTTACTTTATTAATACATTTGATCTTTATTTTTTTTATACCATACATCTTAGTTGATGCTTCGGGATGGGTCGTCAGTGATGTTTCCTTTGGGATCATGGGGGGTTTCGGGTCTTTCAACATCAGACCCCCTCACCCAAATGACCCAGTTGGCATCGATCTAACTCCAACTCCCATCCCGGCAGCCAACCTGCGCATCCACACAAGGAGAAAACAAAAAAAAAAAAAATGACCACAGAAAAGGCTCTATATATAATTTTGCAACAGCCAATCAGAGCTAAGCTCTACTGATGACTTCTAAAACTTTTCTTTAAAAATCGGGAGGCCACTTTACTCTGCTTTTTTTTTTTTGCTACAATGGGGTCGTTATTCGGTTATTTGTTCATTCCGGTATGTATTCCTTCCTTCCCCCCTTTTTTTTTAAATTAATTTTACTTAAAGAAAAAACTTAAAAACTTAAATAAATAAAAAAAATAAATAAATAAAAAAATAAAAAAATAAAAACTGTACATAACTAAAGAATTGCGATTAAAACAACAAACTCGTATATAAAATGACATACGTTTAGTTTTAAAACTTATCTCCATTAAACACTGTACATAAATATACAATTACGAACTAAATCAGACGCCGCGCATTACTATACGTTAAAACATCCTAAACGAACGGTTTACGAATAAGAAAAGTCGAAAAAAAAAAAAAAAAAAAAAAAAAAAACTTAATAAAAAGTAAAAAAAAAATCTGTACATAAATATCAATTGCGATTAAAACAAGAAACTCCTATATAAAATTGACATACGTTTACTTTTAAAAATTATTTTCATTAAAAACTTTACATAAATATACAATTACGAACTAAAAGAGACGCTGCGTACTACTATACGCTGCAACTCATTGAAAGGTTTACGAATGAGAAAAGACGAAATAAAATAAAAAAAAAAAAAAAAAAAAAAAAAACAACCGAGGAGTACGTTGAAATCTTCACAAAAACATTGTCGTTTAAAATGCTATATTTACAAAATGGCTAAAACGTCTAAGATATTAATCAATTCAATGAGCCGGTTTCAAATGAACGCTTCAAGCCTAATACAACCACACTCCTTCGCGCGCAAAAATAAATAGATAAAACTAAAAAAAACAGATAAAAACTAGATAAATCATACGTGTATATATCGTTTTAAATTAGACGATCTTTTTTTTTTTTTTCCCTTCCTTTTTTCCCCCCTTCTAATAATCACCTATCTACAACCCCAACTATCCGCCCTTCTGATCCACAGCCAGTTTGTTGCTCTTTCAGCTGCAGTGGTAATATTTTTCAGGGCCTTACGTTTTCCCGCACCTGAAATGCCGATGCTTGACAACGCTTTACTCATCGACCTTGCGTTAAATCCACGACATCCCACTTCGACTGCCTGGCATATTGCCTGCCAACCATTCATTCGACATTGCTCTACTAGCGGCTCATATTTGGCTATCTTTCTTTCGTGTGTGGACTCCATGTTTTCTTCCCATGGGACTGACAATTCCCACATTATCACCTTCTTTGTGGAATTTGAAAACATTACTAAATCTGGTCGGAGCTTTGTCTCCACAATATGCGCTGGAAACTTCGTCTGCCTTTCCAGGTCCACCAACAATTGCCAATCTGGCGCCGATGACAACATCGATACTTTATTTTTTGTCTGCGGCTGTTTCGAGCTTCCCGCTCTAACAAAAATAACCTTATGTCTTCCAGGACTGAATCTATTCGATTTTAATGCCTCAGATACCACTCCAGCAATAACTTTGAGGACCTGGTCATGTCGCCAGCGATAACGCCCTTCACTCAATGATCTTGGGCATCCAGATAGCAAATGCTGTAGCGATCCTTTACCCCCGCACAACTGACATGCTGGGGTATCATTTTTGCCCCATGTGTGAAGGTTTGATGGGCTAGGGAGAAGATCATAAACTGCCTGGATCTGGAATCTTAGCTGGCTTAAGTCGGCCTTCCACAAGTCCGACCAGGTAATTCGCCGCCGAACATAATTTTCCCATCTGGTCCAGGCACCCTGTTGAGACAGTCCTACCATTATTAATTTCTTTCTATGCTTAATGGTATATGAACCTTTCTAAGTTATTTAAAGCCATAGTCCACTTTATATATATATATATATATATATAAATATATATATATATATATCATATTTACCCAACCCCTCCACTCAGGCAGGATATGACACAAGGTCAATTTTTAAGCGGAGTTTAACAGGTTTGAATTCAGAATTTTCCTTCTCCTAGACTAGTTGCCTCACCAAGGCTGCAGAACCTAGTCTGCCCTACTATTTACCCATAGCTGGAGGGAGAATAATTGGATTCATACCTTTCCCAAGTACTATGTGAAATGCAATCAGTCTTGTCCAGGATTTGAACTTGTGTCGCTGTGTTCATTTCCTACAATGGTAACCATTACACCACAGGCACCTCCTTTATATATATATATATATATATATATATATATATTTTAAGTGTTTACAAGTATTGCTATTTAACACAAATAATTCTATTCAACATTATTTATTCATTTGCATTGCATTAAATAGTTCCAAGTATTCCTATGTATCACTAATAATTCAATTAAACATCAGCCATTTGTTTACATACAGTCAAATGATCAAACAGTTCTATTTCTAACAATTCAATTTAGCCTAAGTCATCATATACAGTTTAAATGTCAAACAGTTTTTATTTGACCCGTAGATAGGACCTTATCAGAAACTACCACTCCAAGCCAGGGTTGACCTGGGATTGACGGGGTACTCCGCATGCCTCAAAGGTCAAAGGCTGGAGCCTCATCATCAGATTGTTTAATGACATATCCAGGACACTCATTGAGGAGGGGTTGTATCCTTCTGCAGCTCCAGATAACTGGGCTTAATACATTTGAGAATAAAACAATAATATAAGAAATTGGCAGGGGGTTTATAAAATACACCATCTGCATTTCTGCAGAAGAGTACCCCACCCCCAACGAGTGGCCTAAGACATCTGTTAGAGAAGCTACAGTTCTGGAACTTTAGGGAATGCAGAATACTCTTTCATTGCCATTACTCCCAGTTCAACTCTGACCCAGAGTGGTAGTTGGTTGGTTGTTAACATTTGGCATGTCAACATTCGTAGGTTATTTAACGCCAAATCCATTTCTATGTAAATAATCAGTTCTATTTCAAACAATTAAGTTTAACATGAGTACACAGTTTAATTGTGAAAAACGTTTCTATTTCAAACTATTCAGTTTATTCAAGCAGTTATATGTAACAATTCAGTTTAGTGTAAGTACAGTTTCAATGTCAAAAACAGTTCAATTTCAAACAATTCAGTTTAGCATAAGCACGCAGTTTAAATGTAAGTACGGTTTAATTGTCAATAACATTTCTATTTGTAGCTATTCAGTTTAATCAAACAATTCAGTTTAGCATAAGTATGCCATTAGTTCTATTTAACCCATAGATAGGGCCCTATCAGGTGTTACCATGCCTGGCCATAGTGGACCTAGGAGCAATGGCAATAAAGGGGTACTCTGCATTCCCCAAACTTCCAGCATTGCTGGAACCTCACCATCAGATTGTTTAGTGTTATATCTAGGACACTCGTTGTGGGGGTCTTATCCCTCTGCTGAGAAACAGTTGGTGTATTCTACAGCCCCAGCCAACTGAGCAAAGAGTGGTAGTACCTGTTCGGATAAAATCTATTGGTCAAATAGAACAGTTTACTATATGTGAAGCCATTTAACTGTGTGCAAACAAATGAGCTCTGGCTTGCTAGAAAATGTTACTGAAAAACTATTTGTTTAGAAATTATATATATTTACTAAATGGATGTGTAAACTGGATTTGGCATTAAATATCCCACAAGGGTTGATATGTCATAAAGCAATAGCCAAGCAACCATCCGCCAACTAATATAGAGAAATTACATGAAAAATATGAAAGTTAAAAAAACAAAAATCCAAAAGTTGATTTGTAAAATGGATATTGTGATTTGTAACGTAATAATAGATTTTTCTCTGTCCGATCTCACTTTATTTTTTTTGTCCAATTAAATTAAAATCTTTTAAAATTCAGAAGAAAAAAAAAGAAAAATTTTTTTTTCTTTTTTTTATTTGTCTTGAAATACAGAAAGTTATTTGTAGGGGGTTGGGGTGGGGAAGAAGAGAGAAATGAAAGAAAAAATATCAAGAAAAGAATTCCTGTTTCATCCAATATTCTATAGATTTTTACAGAAACAGATGTAAAGAAGGCAGCTTGTTATTTCTGCCAAAACAGAACATTTTGTTTTTTTTCGGTTTTAGTTTCGAAGAAAAATTGAAGGATGAAAACTTTGGGGTTGGGGAATTTGTTAGCTGATTTGCAGACTTGGCCAATAAAAAGAGAACATTTCGTTTTAAGCATCCAATTTTTGATTGGTAATGATCAAACATTTTACCAAATATAATAGCCGAGTTCAACTAAAGTAAATAAAAGGCCTGAAAATGTTATTGATATTATCATATATATATATATATATATATATATACACACACACACACACACACACACACATACAATGAAAGTGAATATATATATATATATATATATGATAGAAACATGTGGAAAGTTGTCTAAATCAAACACACAATTCAAATTTAGATGTGTGAAAAAATGTTCTTTTTTGTTTTGTTTTGTTTATTTTCCAATCTGTTTTCAATTTAGATTTTGTTTTCATTTTTTATAATGTTTGCCCTGGTATGATGAGATTTGGTAAAAACCTGGATGTTGTTTTATATGGTTAGTTTTGAAGATGACGGCAGATTCTAGTAGTCTTCGGGATTTTTTGCAGTATATGGGTTTGTTTAGGGTGGCTTGGGAAAAACTGAATGTGTATTTGAGTTCTAACTTGTAGGAGAAAAGGGTGTTTCAATTGTCATTTGTTTTGATTGATCGTTTGTGTTTGTAAATTCTTCTCTCCTCACCACTATACTTTTGAGAATGCTTTTTTTTTTTTGCCATTCCTTATCACTTTGCCTCTTAGCCCTTCCTCACCCCAATTAAAACCTAGACATCACAATACAGAAAATTTTCTGCTACATCATATTATACTCAATATCTTTCCATGAAACAAAGTAAACCAAACCCCTTTCACCCAAACCCTTCCCTAGCTTTTTTCTTATCAGCTCCCTAAAATCTATCTCCACCTTCAAAAGAAAAAAATCCTCAATGAACCTGATACATTTCACTTTAAATCCCTCCCAATTTTCCTGCAACTACTATACCCTGTCTACCATCTTATCATTTCTCCTCACATGCTTTTAAATAGAAAAACTCAGAAAACAATCTCTGTCTGAAGAAGTTTGAGAGGAAATAAAGCTGAAAGAAATATCACACAACTAAATTTGAATTAAGTGTTTGATTTATCCAACTTTGCCTATATTTGTATCATACTGTCAGATTCACTACAAATCTATCTTTTTAACAAATATATATATATATATATATATATATATATATATATATATATGACGAATGCAGTAAAACAGAATAATCTAAATAGCTGAATTTATTGTGATGTAAAGTCAACATCAAACATTTCGGTTTTGATAACCTTCATCAGAACTTTGATATCAGAAGAATTGTTCATTTTGCAATGGATGCTTGTTGAGATAACTGGAACAAATAAAATGTATACAATGAAAAAGATACAAACGTGCATATAGCGTTCTTAATCTATAAGTATTAAATACGTGTTTGGCACGTGGAAAGATATTTGAAAATGTTGGATCTTTTTAAGAGACTAAAAAATTCTCCTGTTTTTTAAAGAAATATGCAAAGATAGGTAAGTTTTCATATATATAGATTGTTTTGAAGTCATCCATGTTAGACGTGTGAGAATGTATTTGGTATTTGTTTTTCCGAAGGGACAGTATGAAAGTAAATATGGATCTAAATTCGACAGTATGAAGAAAGCAGAAAAACAGGATAATCCAAATAGGTGAATTTATTGTGAT
>CAUZXS010005172.1:37500-55000 GCA_963585895.1 Sepioteuthis lessoniana | reverse complement strand
TATGATACCATCTTCCAAGAAAGGCATGATACCATCTTTCCCAATATTATCAGATTCCTATGATTATTGAGACGTACAAGTCACACTTGATTCATACAATGTTATTTCATTAGCTTAATTATATCTATGTCTGCATTTTTTTTTCTTTAATCAGATCGTAGATTACAGTGATTTTGAGATTAATAATTGATCGACTTGCCGGTTTTATTCGATTACTAATAGCAAAACTCAGAGAATATTTTGCCGATATTGGTTTTAATTATTATTTTGCACCCAAATCTTAGCCCTTTTCGTCTGCCTGTTTTTATCATAATTATTTCTGTATAACTTGAATATATTCAAATTAGACGAACCAGACATGCAGGACACTGCTGGAGAAGCAGGGACGAGCTCATAAGTGATGTACTCTTGTGGACCCCCACACATGGCCGTGCAAAAACAGGACGACCAGCTCGAACATACATTCAGCAACTATGTGAGGATACGGGATGTTGTCCAGAAGACCTGCCTGAGGCGATGAATGATAGGGAAAAGTGGCGAGAGAGGGTCAGGGATATCCGTGCTACCAGCACGACATGATGATGATGATGATTTCTGTATAAAGTGTTCACCAATGGTCCAGAAGACAAGGGTTCAATCCCAGGTTGAGTCATACCAAAGACTTTAAAAATCGTACTTGATACCTCTTTGCTTAACACTCAGCAATATAAGGTACATATCAAGGGTAAAGTGAAGCAATCAAGGGAGAGGAGTAGCCCCCTCCCCTACACCTCACTGTAGTAGCTATTGAAAAGGTAACCTTCTGGTCGCTCTCGACTATGTTCGCCAACTTTACTTCCTTATAATGCAAAAAAAATTCTTGGGTACTGCCTGTTTTTATCATAATTATTTCTATATAATGTGTTCGCCAATGGTCTAGGAGACCTAGGTTCAATCCCAGGTCGAATCATACCAAAGACTTTAAAAATTGTACTTGATACCTCCTTGCTTAACACTCAGCAATATAAGGTACATATCAAGGGTAAAGTGGAGCAATCTAGGGAGGGGAGTAGCACCCTCCCCTACACCTCAGTGTAGTAGCCATTGAAAAGGTAACCTTCTGGTTGCCCTTGACTACGGTCGCCACCTTTACTTACTTATATTGCAAAAAGAATTCTTGGGTACTTCATCTTTTTCGTCAGAACTTCAATGTCTAAATTTAGGGGTGCATGTGTATATATGAGAAACTATAGCAAGTAAACTGAAAATAAATTTCACATTTTTTCAACTTTTTATCAGTTCATACTTATTAAAAATAAGAAATTACATAGTTTAAATAATATGTTAAAACACAAAATGTACAGAGGATTTAGAGTAAATACATGGACATGTTCACCCAAAAGTGCAATAAGCTTGTGGCAAAAATAAGCTCGGGCTAGGAGAAAGAAAATTATAAACACATTCCAGTTGCTATTTTTACGACCAGCATAAAGCACACTAGTTGGGACTATAGATATAAATTATTTTCAGTCAGCCCATCTAGAATATAGTGAGGCATGTGGCCAAAAAAAAGTTAATTTAGTGAGGCATGTGGCCAGAATAAAAGTTAATTTAGTGAGGCATGTGGCCAGAATAAAAGTTAATAATATAGTTTTCAAGTATGATGCACAGCCCTCACTTTTGGGTTGAAAAAAAAAAAAAAAAACAGGAGAAAGAGTACTTTATACACAAATAATTATTTTATATAATTCTCATGCACCCCTCACTTTTGGGCTGAAAAACCAGGAGATATAGAGTACTTTACACACAAATAATTATTTTACGTAGTTCTACTGTATAATACACAGCCCTCACTTTTAGGCTGAATAAACCAGGAGAAATAGTGCGTCTTATACACAAATAATTAAAAAAGACATCATTACCTTATTCTAATATTTAATACATACTCATTAAAATTACTTGTATCAATATATCTACCTGAGAGACACTCAGTTCTTGGTTTTGAAGCTTGTAGTATAAAACTGCTTCGAGAATTTATAGTTATTTCATCTTCTTGAATGGTTGACAACGAAAGCAAGAGAGCTCATTCGGCTCAACTATTTTACCCATGGCCAAGAAGAAGAGATTGATCATCAGTATATTTTTCAGGATTATTTTCATCGTCGATGTATTAAAATTTTCCATTAGACAAGATTCTCTGTCAAAAAGAGACTGGAAATATTAGTTGGCAAGAATGGTAAATTATTGCTTTGGAATATTACAGCAGACAGATAAATCTCGTATATATATCAGGTCTGTGGCCTGTGTAGATAAGCTGACACATTCATCCTCGCCCAGTGCGTGAGGAAGATGAAGTATGGGCAGGGACGGGCCTGTCAGAAGATGATGGAATACAGTGTGGGTTGGAAAAATTGGGGAATTCAATTATAGGGATTTTAGGACAGAGGTAGATTAATTAGACTGAAAATTGATACACACTTACTAGCAGAATTTGGATCTGAAATTTTCTCTGTATAATGCTCGATCTCAGTCATAGATATTCACGACTGAAAGTCATATAACACACACACACACACACATATACATACATATAATACATACACACACACATATACATACATATAATAAACACACATACATATATGTAATACACACACACACATACATACATACGATATGTATACACAAATATATATATATTTATATATAAATGATACACGTGTGTGTGTATATAATACACCTACACATATATATAATACATATACATACATACACATATAATATATACACACATGCACACACAAAATACACACACACACAATATACACACACATATATATATATACACACACACACACACACATATATATACACACACACACACACACACACACACACACACACACATATATATATATAAATATATGTGTAATCATATTTACCAACCCCTCAGCTCGGGCAGGATATGACACAAGGTCAATTTTTAAGTGGAGTTTAACAGGTTTGAATTCAGAGTTTTCCTTCTCCTAGACTAGTTGCCTCACCAAGGCTGAAGAACCTAGTCTGCTGTACTCTTTACCCATAGCTGGAGGGAGAATAATTGGATTCATAACTTTCCCAAGGGTATTAGTGCTATGTGAAATGCTATCAGTCTCGTCCAGGATTTGAACTCGTGTCCCCATGTCCATTTCCTTCGACGATAACCTTAACACCACGGGCACCTCCTAAATATATGCTTAATAAGATGATCTTAAACTATCGCTGTTGATCAATCAAATTTCAAATTAATGTGCACTTTTAAGATGAATTCTGAATTTCCACTGTATAATGTTCAATCGGATTGATTTACATTCACCGGTGAATTGAATGATTTTCTTCAAAAACAGATTTGTTTTTGCATTAGTATTTACATAAAGAGACGGAAAAAAAGGTGCATAGTATTGAATGTATTTGTTGAAATTCTATCGAGGGCTCAGTAGCAATGAGTCAGTGCTCACATACAGAGTAATGAATTACGTGTGGGAGTGAGATTATATGGACATTGGGACGTCCCACTATTCGAAGGAGGCCAAGTCCATTCCCTGGACAGTGATTAGTTGCTGGCTCAGTGAGTGGGCATATTAGTGTATATATATATATATATATATATATATATATATATACACACCGGTTTGCTTCAGTCATGTTTCAGGAGTTTCAAGTTCGGTAGTGAGTTACTGCCCGTTCTACTTTTTGTCTGCCAGCCAAATGCTAGCTGGGGCCGCTGAGCCAGTAAGTGTTGTTATTCTTGTTTATTCTGCACGTTAGAGCAATGACTTCTACAGTATTTACTCAACAATTCCAGTACAGTGTGTGACATAAGGTCAATATTTAAACAGACTAAAACTGGTTTAAATTCAGTTTTTCATTTCTTCAAAGAGTTGCCTAATGAAGACAAAAAAACTCATCTAATTTAAGTGAAACAATACGATTACGTATTGACTATTACCATACAAAAGTACACAATTTATTTGTATTTGATAGGAATACTTCATACTATACAATAATGTGCATGTTATTTGTAAGTAAAGTTGGTGATCATAATCGAGGACAACCTGAAGGTTACCTTTGCATTAGCTACAACACTGAGGTGTAGGGGAGGGTGCTACTCCTTACCCTAGATTGCTCCACTTTACCCTTGATCTATATCTTATAATGCTGAGTCGTAAGCAAGGTGGCATCAAGTACCATTCTTTTGAGTCTTTGGTATGACATGACGGATTGAACCCTGGTCTTCACGGCCAGTGGCCGACACTCTGATATCATATAACTGGGTCTACTTACCCTTGATCCATATCTTATAATGTTGAGTGTTAAGCAAAGAGGCAAAAAGTACCGTCTTTTGTATAATTCAACCTGGGATTGAACCCTGGTCTACAGGACCAATAATGAACACTATACCCACAAAGCCACTAAGTCCAAACAAATGAATATAGACAAAGAAAAAAGAGGAATTGAAAAAAATAAAGAAAAAAGGTTTCAATTCAGTTTTCCTTCTCCTAGATTAGTTGCCCAATCAATGCAAAAAAAACCTTGTCTGCCCTACCATTTATACATAGCTGCAGAGACAATAGAGATATTTACGCCTTTCACTAACAGCCTTGTCAGGGATTTGAACCAAGGATGCCAATTCTACTACTCTTGGAGCCCAGTCGGTGGGGTAGAATACAACAAATGCATCTCTGCAAAGGAATAAGACCCCCTTCCCATCAACAAGTATTCTGGATATGACATTAAACCATCTGATAAAGAAGTTCATGGCATATAAACCATTGTAGGTTATTTAATGCCAAATCATCTTTATATACAAATATCAAATATATATGATTTGGTTTGGTTGGATTTTATGGCATATCAACCATTATAGGTTATTTAATGCCAAATCCTCTTTATATACATATATTAAATATATATGATTTGGTTTAGTTGTGTTTTATGGCATATCAACCATTATAGGTTATTTAATGCCAAATCCTCTTTATACATGTTTATATGTTACCTGCAAAATATGCTTACAAATCATATATATTTGATATAATAAATATATATGATTTGTAAACACATTTTGTAGGTAACATTTTTAAACAAACCAGAGCACTTTCTTTGCACACAGTTAAATAGTTTCAAGTATTGCTATATAACAGTCATAATTTAGCATCAGTCATTTGTTTGCACACAGTTTCTTCTATTTTGCCCAGAGATAGGACCTCATCTGGTGCTACCACCCCGGGTCAGAGTGGACCTAGGAGCAATGGGAATGAAGGGGTACTCTGCATTCCCCAAATTTCCAATGCTGGAACTTCACCATCAGATTGTTTAATGTTATAACCAAGACACTCGTGGAGGTGCCCGTAGTGTAATGGTTATTGTCGTAGAAATGGACATGGTGACACAAGTTCAAATCCTGGACAAGACTGATTGCATTTAACATAGCACTAATACCCTTGGGAAAGGTATGAATCCAATTATTCTCCCTCCAGCTATGGGTAAATAGTAGGGCAGACTGATTTCTTCTGCATTGGTGTGGCAACTAGTCTAGGAGAAGGAATATTCTGAATTCAAACCTGTTAAACTCTGCTTAAAAATTGACCGTGTGTCATATCCTGCCCGAGCAGAGGGGTTGGTAAATATGATATGATAACCAAGACACTCGTTTGAAGTCTGTGCATTCTACAGCCCCAGCTGATTGGGCTCCCAGAGTGGTAGTACCTGCTGGGGTCCTATCTATGGGTCAAATAGAACTGTTTAATGATTGTCTACACTTGAAACCATTTATTTATTTGCAAATAAATCTGTGATGTTAAATTCAATTATTCGTATTAGATAGTAATACTTGGGACAATTTAACAGTGTGCAAACAAATTATGAATACTAAATAGAATGATTATTGTTAGATAGGAATACTTGAAACCATTTAATAATGGACCCTAAAAAGCTTGATGGCAATTACACAAGAATTGCTGCGAGCTATATTGAAAAAGTCCTGGAGGCAACACCCTACAAATCAGCAGCTGTACAGACACCTACCACCCATCACAAAAACTATTCAAATTAGACGAACCAGACATGCGGGACACTGCTGGAGAAGTAAGGTTAAACTCATAAGCGATATACTCCTGTGGACTCCTTCACACAGACAGCAAAGGATGGACAACCAGAAGTAAGGTTGAACTCATAAGCGATATACTCCTGTGGACCCCTTCACACGTATGAGCAAAGGTTGGATAACCAGCTAGAACCTATATACAGTAGCTCTGTGCTGATGCAGGATGTAGCCTGGAAAACCTCCTGGGAGTGACGGACGATAGAAACAGGTGTTAGGAGAGGGTCAGGGAGATCCATGCTGGAAGAGTGACATGGTGATGAACAGTGTGCAAACAAATGATTAATATTGAATTGAATTATTAGTGTTAGATAACAATACTTGAAACCTTTTGGGTTGGCTGAGATCAGTAGTATTAGTGGTAGTCTGACTGGAGTGTTGGTGGTGCATACTGAACAATGTCAGGACTCTAGGGTAACAAGTACAACTGCGACTAGTACGACAACTACCATACTGCTTTTGGTCACCACTTATGTATCTTCTATATGTGTGCAGTATGGCTATATTTGCATAGCACGTGCATACCAATATGCATCTTCATAAGCCAGTGGTGTTACTTCATCGAAACATCCCCAAATAATATTCTTCCACTACCATGCAATTCGATCCTTAGATTTATGTCAGAAACAAGGGATCATTTCTTAGTGAGATTGCAGCTGCCAAGGTGTACAAAAGAATCTTGTAACCTGGAAAAAGATATAGATTCGACATAGAGCTGGCCATGTAAGCTTGATTTCAGAAAGATGGTAAGTCCAAAAGCGGTGCTTGCTTTAGGGAAAAGGCTCATTATAGCTTGCATGTCTACATTGATGTGAGCAAGGATGTCTTTGGTAATGAATAACCCACAAAGGTTGATATGCCATTAAACAAAGAAACCAAAATGAACTAAACCAAATATATACCCAATCCGGCATGAATGCCAGTGTTGCTGAGTGTTAAGCAAGGAGGTATCAAGTACCATTTTTAAAGTCTTTGGCTCCCTTTTCAATAGCTACTACACCAAGGTGTAGAAGAGGGCGCTACTCTTTTCACTGGATTGCTCCACTTTACCCTTGATATGTACCTTATATTGCTGAGTGTTAAGCAAAGAAGTATCAAGTACCATTCTTAAAGTCTTTGGTATGATGCAACCTAGATTTGTACCCTGGTCTCCTGGACCATTGGCAAACACTCTACCCACTTAGAGTGTTTGCCAATGGTCTGGGAGACCGGGGTTCAATCCCCTACACCTTAGTGCAGTAGCTATTGAAAAGGGAGCCTTCTGGTCGCCAACTTTACTTACAAGATTATATATAGGGGTACCAATTTTTTGCAATCGCAGAATCGTTAATCTAAAATGGTATCTATAATTCTTTAATGAAATTTTCAGCAATAAATAACAATTTCCTACCCCCAATCATTTGAATTTAATTTTACCAATTTGAGTTATTTTTCCTCTTCAGATCCGAAAAAGAATTAGGAGCAAAGGTTTTTTTACTAAAAAAAAAACAAAAAACGGGGGGGGGGGTCATAGATTTTTTGAGAAAATGTTTGACTTAGTCTATATTTTACTTAGAAACGGTAATTTAGCAGATAAAAATCGGTCCATTGGTAAAATGGAGCATAGACAATATTGTTAGAAAAGTGAGATACGAAGATCAGAAAGTTTAACAAATTAATTTCCTTAAGGCTCCTTATATTTTCACAATATATAAAAAAAATTCCAAACAACTTGTTACCTTGTTTTATGAATATGACAAAAGAAAAGTAAATGCTATCACGTGACCATACAATTTAGAAATTAAGAAAATAAACTTTCTCAAATGCCATTTTAAGAAACAACAAGCTCGTCCACTCCGAAGCTTACCATTACACAGAGATTCTCCTGGAATCATAATTGCATCATCTTCACCATTGTAAAACAAATTTAAATAGATGTCTAAATTTCTGAGACGAAGCATGATGATTTTTATCATTAAGGGTTTTCAGACTACTGTCTTCATCTTTATTGTTATTTCCACAACGTTTCGGCCGATATGTCCTCAAGCCTTCTTCACTCTAAAAATTCACTCTAAACTGTCCAGCAGGACACATAGGGTAACGGTTATAGGTGTTAGTTCCCTAAGCTTCTAAGGAGACAATCATCTGGAGGTTGCACATTCAAACCTGACTGCAGGCGAGTAACAATACAGGAATACTTAACACTTGTACCCGGTTATGGCTAACAGAATCAGAACAGGTGACCCCCATGGATTCAATAAAGGATGTAGTAGGTTCCTGAGTCTGACAAACACCTGAAGAAATGCCAGAGGACATATCAGCTGAAACGTTGTGGAAATAACAATAAAGGTGAAGACAATAGTCCGAAAACCCTTAATGATAAAAATTTAAATAGAACAAAAAATCCTTAAATGACATCAACTATCAAGGATTTTTTTTTTTTTTCATATATTATCTATTTTTCAAAATCAGTTGTATGAATAAGCAACAAATTGCCAAGATGGCTGAATCAAATCAAAGTAGTGAATCAACCTCAACTTCCCAAGTTGGACCTGCTCCTCTAAAAAAAAAAAAAAAAAAAAAAAAAAAGACCCCTGTATCTAAAATTTGTAGTAGTGCCAGAGTAGAGCAATTTCCTGATGACTTTTATGCAGGAGAAAATTTATTATTTTGCAAATTCTGTCACCATAGTGTTGACATTTTTCAGGTTGACACAAAGATCACTTAAAATGAAAAACTCATCAGACAAAAAGTCGTCAAAAAAGTCATCTCAACTGAAACAGAAGACAATTACAACTTTGTTGAAATATAAAGAAGTATGGGATGATTTTGTTCTTGATTTTTTAAAAATGTGCACTTGTCTGACATTCTCCAACACAAAATTAACAAAATGAGGACATTTCTATTAAAAAGAAGGTGGAGCTTTTCCAAGTGTCAATTGTGTTAGATATCTTCATCTGCCAAAAATGTTAACTCTTTATTTTGCTGCCCTAAAAGTCAAGTTTGCAAATCAATCTGTTAGCATCATAACAGATGAAATGACTGTTGTGACCAGAGTATTTTGATAGCAAGCATTTGTTGGGAGTCATTTTTCATTATTGATGTTGTAACCTTGAGAGAATGCAATCATCAAACCTTAAGTCAGGCAAGCATACGAGCTGTAACTCATGCAGATATTACATTTGAGGATATTGTTGTCTTTCTAACAGATTCTATGGCTTATTATCAAAAATCTCATTGGGAAGTGTTGTCAAATGTATTTATTAATAGTTACCATGTGTTACGCTAAGCCCATATTTTAAATCTTGCTGATGCAGTATTTTCACACTGGCCAGCATTTACCCAGCTCATTACGTTCATTAAGTCAGCCTTTTTTTTTAAAAAATGGCTTGAAGGTTCCTTGCCTAAGGAACAAGTGAAATTACTCCTAGTGCCAGTGGCAACCAGATGGAATTCCTGGTTTAATGCAGCCAAATATCACTCATCCTTTGTACAATTCTATGAAGGATTCTTTAAGCAAGAAAAGAGTCATTGCCTTGCAGTAGATAGGATTCTGGAATTAGTTGATGATGGTTGACTACATCATGCCTCTTACCATCATTTGCTCCTGAATCTGCATTTTATAAATGAGAACTGCACTCATTTGATAACAGTTTTGACAAGCTTAGAAGAAACTAAGTCTCTACTTGTATGTGTTGTTTATAACACGATGGAGGATATAAAATTGTATTTGCATTCTCGTACGTCAAAATCAGCATTTGGTGTAGAAATTGTCTTCTGTTCGAACTATGAAACACAGAGGAAAAGAGTTATCGCAAATTTCCAAGATTTGTTCAGCACATCTTTTTCAAAACTGAATAAATACCTGGATGCCTACCCTGAGTATAATGTTTACAAGGCATCTTGTCAGATTGATCCTCGACAGCCAGCTTGTATAAGCCATGACATTTATAGTTTTGCAGTCATTACAGACTTGTAAGATCCTTCTACTAAAGAATTCCAAATTTATGTAAATTACCAAAATGACTTATCAAATCCGTTTAATATCCCAGCATTTTGGAATGCAAATAAGAGCAGATTTCCCCTTCTGGAACAAATTGCCAATAAGCTTCTATGGATGCCTTGTAGCAGCGTAGATACTGAACTTTCATTTTCTCAGTATAAACACTTATAAAATAAACAACTTTCAGTCTTACTCCTGAGAACACCAAACCATATTTACCAACCCCTCCACTTGGGCAGGATATGACACAAGGTCATTTTTTAAGCAGAGTTTAACAGGTCTGAATTCAGACTTTTCCTTCTTCTAGACTAGTTTCCTCACCAAGGCTGAAGAACCCAGTCTGCCCTACTATTTACCCTTAGCTGGAGGGAGAATAATTGGATTCATACCTTTCTCAAGGGTATTAGTGCTATGTGAAATGCAATCAGTTTCATCCAGGATTTGAACTTGTATCGCCATGTCCATTTCCTATGACAATAACCATTACACCAAACAACTTACAATGTTCTATTACGATGGAGATTTAGAAAAGAGATTTGAAGATTGCTAATTTCTTAATTTGGGGAATATCTAATACTAAATTTGAGCAGTATTTCGACTCGAGATAAGTTGTTTGAATTAATATGTCAAATTTGTTTTTTATATTTTGCTACAAAGATTCAATTATTATGGTTTAATTCCTGTTGCGTAAAATTTTGGTAAAACTGTTTGACATATTATTCAAATTCAAGTTATTTGCTGTTGAATCTTTCAATGTGATTTTTCTGTTAATTCCGGCTCATTGGCCTAGTGGGTAGAGTGTTCACCAATGGTCTGGGAGACCGGGGTTCAATTCCAGGTTGAGTCACACCAAAGACTTAAAAAAAAAAAATGGTACTTGATACCTCCTTGCTTTACACTCAGCATTATCATATTTACCAACCCCTCTGCTCGGGCAGGATATGAAGCAAGGTCAATTTTTAAGCAAAGTTTAACAGGTTTGAATTCAGAGTTTTCCTTCTCCTAGACTAGTTACCTCCCCAAGGCTGAAGAACCTAGTCTGTTCTACTATTTACCCATAGCTGGAGGGAGAATAATTGGATTCATACCTTTCCCAAGGGTATTAGTGCTATGTGAAATGTAATCAGCCTCGTCCAGGATTTGAACTCGTGTTGTCGTATCCATTTCCAACGACGATAACCATTACACCACGGGCACCTCCTACTTTATAATTACACTCAGCATTATAAAGTACATATCAAGTAAAGTGGAGCAATTCAGGGAAAGGAGTCGTGCCCTCCTTCACACATTGGTGTAGTAGATATTGAAAAGGGAGCCTTCAGGTCGCCCTCAACTATGGGTTAATATTGTGAATCAATAATTATAAATCAATCTGGATCCCTGAATGTTTTCTTTCTTCTGATTAAAAGTTCTACGTCAAAGATTCTACACTACACTACAACATTTCATGGTTTTACAACTTTCATTTTTATTTTTACATTTAATTTATTTTCGGATTCGGATTTTAACATTTCAAAAAAAGGAATTTTATAGATTTGTTATTTTTTTTTATATGCAATAAAGTTTTTAATTATGTTTTCGTTTGCAGTTCTGATAATAATGATAGCATATTTTATTGCAAAATTTTCATAAAAACGGAATTCACCAAAAGTGGAAACAGAATTAAGGAATACATATATATATATATATATATATATGTATATATATATATATATACACAAAAAAAAACTCATCAATATCATATACACACACATACAAATTTAAAAACTTTCATTAATTTTACACACACACACACACAAATAAAAACGTATATATATATATATATATATAATATGCTAAGTTGGCTATTGTCCACCTTCTTTAAAAGCTGCCTACTTCTCACCACCTTCTTCTAAGCAGGCAACTGCCGACCTCCTTCAATGCTGGCTATTGCCTACCTTCTGCAAAGCTGGTTAGTTGGTTGTTTAGATTTTATGGCATATCAACCACTGTGGGTTATTTAATATCAAATCCTGTTTAAACATATATATCTAATATATATGATTTGTAATCACATATTTGGTAGATAACATTTTTACAAGTCAGGGTTCATTTGTTTGCACACAGTTAAATGGTTCCAAATATTACTATCTAGCATTAGTAGTATCTTGTGTATACAGGAAAGTGGTTGCAAGTATCAATCACACATGAGCCTACATCCTTGATAGGAGGCTGATTCTTTTTAGAAAGTTTAATATATTTTTAGGCTCTCTTTTTCCAAAATGTTCTTTTATCCTGTTAATGTGGTAGAACTTTCTTTGAGGGTGGGTGAGGTTTGTGCATTCAATCAAAATATCTTGTACTGTGCATTGGTTTCCACAGGAACATCTCTGAGGAGGTTCTTTTTTTCGAATGAAGGAGTGAGAAGTTAATTTAGAGTGGCCAATGTGTAGCCGAGCAAGGGTGTTTTCTTCTGTTCTAGCATTATTAGAGTCCAGTTTTCTTTCTTTTAGAACAGGCTGTATTTCATAGAACTTGTTGTGTTCATTTTAGTCCTATAGTTGTGGCCATTTCTTTATCATTATTTGCCTGATTTTATGTTTTAAGTCAATACGTGGTATGTTCGAGTTTTTGTTGGGTACTATTTGTTATGAACAATTATTAAGGGTCAATAAATAAATAACTCAACACAGAAATATGAGGTGCCAACACAAATGTATCCAAAGTCTCTGAGGAGGGTTTCCTTGGTTCAACGTACACGAAGACAGGCTAGGTGCTTACTACAGTTGCTGCTGCTGCTCTCCCTTGGTTAATATTCTCTTTGGGTAAGTCCATTATTCTGGTCAGAGATGAGTCACCTACAACACTATGATGAATGCAGCTTTAGTAAATGAATCAGCTTTATAATTTCCCTGGATTCTTATATGGCTTGGGATCCAGCAGAATATTACATTCTTATTACGGCTTATGTAGTTGAGTTTGTTCAGGAGTTTGATAATTAGAGGGTTATCCACCCTTCTATTTTTATTGTTTGTTTATTTGGGTTTTATGTCATATCAACCTTAGTAGGTTACTTAATGCCAAATTTATCTTTATACAAATAAACAGTTCTATTTCAAACAACTCAGTTTAGCATAAGTACACAGTTTAATTGTAAAAAACATTTCTATTTCAAACTATTCAGTTTAGCATACAAAAACAGTTCCAATTTAAACAATTCACTTCAGCCTACATATGCAGTTTAGATGTCAAAATCGTCCAATTTCGAGCAGTTCAGTTTAGCATAAGTACACATTGTTTAGTTCTATTTGACCCATAGATAGGACCCAATCGGATGCTACTACCTGGGCCAGAGTGAACCTGGGAGCAATGGCAATAAAGGGGTACACCACATTTCTCTAAGTTCTTGCATTACTGGAACCTCACCATCAGATTGTTTAGTGTCAAATCCAGGACACTTGTCTTACCTATCTGCAGAGAAGCAGTCGGTATGTTCTACAGCCCTAGCCAACAGGGCAATACACCGAATTAAATGTCAAAACAGTTTTATTTCTAACAATTCCGTTTAGCATAAGTATGCGGTTTAAATGCCAAAACAGTTCTATTTCGAGCAATTCAGTTTAGTATGAGTACGCAGTTTAAATATCAAAACAGTCCCATCTCAACCTACAAAGTTTAGTACTATTTAACCCATAGATAGGACTCTGGGGTATATCAACCTTCCTGGGTTATTTAATGCCAATGCCATCTTTGTAGAAGAACAGAGGGGATAAGGGGGTTTGCACGTGAAAGTAAAAAAGCAAGACTACAGTTTGAATTTGTTTACTACGATGTTGCAAGAATGTTAGCAACAAGGCCATGGGGACAGTTGACCACAAGTGAATATATGTATTTTCATGGATCTAGGTCAATCTCCTTCTTGGTTGGGCTGAGAACTTTTTTTAGTATTCTTCTCTCTTTCTTTCAATCTATACATGAGGTGCATACGATAAGTTTCCAGATTTTTTTTATATGGGCATTTAAAATTGTCATAGACTCTTGAAAATTCCCTACGTTATTGCTATACATCTTATGAGATGACTGACCAATTTTTATGATTTCACCTTCAAATGAACAGCTATAGCAGGAACTGGAATACACCCTACTAAAGCCTGATTGTCACAGCTAGTGAATTTCAAAAATGCAATCTGGGCGTGAGGACACTTTAGAAGAACAATATGCAATAAAATTCTGTTTTAAACTTGGAAAAAATGTCACAGAAACGTATGGAATGCTTCACACTGCTTTTCGACCATATTGCATGAATCGAGCATCAGTTTTTGAGTGGCATAAGAGATTCAAGGAAGGCACGGAGTCTGTGAGGGATGATGAGAGGTGTGGGAGGAGTAAGGAAGTCAATACACTAGAGTTGATTGTCCAAAGGGTTAGGGTTAGGGTTACTATGTTGAGGTTTTAAGGGAGTTCAGGAAGAGATTCCTAGGGAAGAGGCCAGCACTCTTCAAATCAGGTCAGTGGCATTTCCACCAAGACAATGCCCCAGTCCACAACTACATCCTTGTCACAGACTATTTGACCAAGATGGGCATCAAGACAGATCCTCAGCCTCCCTAAAGTCCAGACCTTGCTCCCTGTGACTTTTGCTTATTCCCTAAGCTCAGAGGCTGTCATTATGAGACAATTGAGGAGATGAAAGAGGCTGTGATGAAGGTCATTGACACTCGCTCACACAAGAGGACTTCCATGGGGCCTTCCAGAAATTGTTGGAACGATACAAGTGCATTACAGCCGGAGGCGATTACTTCGAAGGGGACTAGAGTTTTACATGTGTACTATCAATAAAAGTGCCCATACGAAAAAAGTCTGGAAACTTATCGTATGCACCTCATATATTCCCCCCACTGTCCTTATGTAAATTTATTTCCAATGAATGATGCTATAAAACATGATGAATTATCAGGAATTCTTAACTAAACTATGAGGAAATGAGTTAAAGAAAAAAAAAAGTTTTTTTTTCAGGCGGCGGGAAGGGGGGGGCGGTGAAGTACAAATCGATATTGATTTCAGCTGATGTTATGTTTGATTCAATTGGTTTCTTTATCGAGAAAAGGAATTTTTGGTTAAAACTCAAATATACAGAATAGCTGAAATAATAGAAAAAGAACAAAAAAACAAAACAAAACAAAAAAAACAATAGGTGAGGGGAAGAGGAGGGTAAGAGGCAGATTACGGAGATCAATGGATATCATATGTAAAAATGAACAGTATGGCTTTTTTTCTATAACCCATAAATAGTTGTTCGAAAGTGAATTCACCACAAAGTTTATGTTCAGTTGCTATTATTGTTGTCATTTAACTTGAAATAATAAAGTTAAAAATAGGGTATTTAAGTTGTTCTTTTCTTGGTTGCTTATTCGGCAAGAAATGAATAAAACAGGGTGAAGGGTAAATTTAGCATTTGAAAAATTGCCAGGAATAACCATGTTGGGAAAAAAGTTGGAAACTTTTAATATATGAAAATATCAAAATGATATATATCAACTGAAGATTATATATATATATATATATATATATATATATACACACACACACATTAAAGATTATATATATATATATATTTATATTTATTTATTTATGTGAGTATATTAAAGATTATATATGTGTATGTGTGTTTAAATATAAAGATACTATATATATATATATATATATATATATATATATATATATATACATATATGGTTAAAATTTTACACTAAATACACCTCTAAATCCTCAAATCTTACACTACTCAATATACAAAAATATCACAGAATATGAAAAAACTTTAGAGAGAGAAAGAGAGAGAGAGAGAGAATATAAATTAAAGATTATATCCCTATATATTAAAATATATCCTATGTCCAACAATTAGAAAATCAAAAACATCAGTAATCAGGAAGAAATCAATGTTTAATGTACAAAAAATATTGGTTTGGTTAGGCTTATTTTCTTTGTTTAAAGGCATATTAATCCTTGTGGGTTATTAAATGCCAAAGCAATCCTTGTAGATTTAACCCATAGCTGGGAGGATAAGGGTGTTTCATGCCTTTCCCAAGCATATTAGTCGGAAAATAAAAGTAATAGCATAAATGGACCAAAAAGTATAGACTAAACATAAGAATATTAAAAAGTAAAATATTACCGCCTCAGAACTCTGAGTTTCATGAAATTTATCAGCAGGTTTGAATCATTGTGAGACTCTCAAATTGTGGAAGACCAATATATTACTTTTTAATACTGTTACAGTGTGTGTGTGTGTGTGTGTGTGTGTGTGTGTGTGTGTGTGTGTGTGTGTGTGATGAACAAACCATTCTAAAAATGTCATTTATTAAGTCAGAACAGTGCTCAAATACTCATGAGTAGAGCAAGGTAAGACCTAATAGAAATAAAAAGTTTTCTCCCATTTTTATGTTAGTCTAATAACTTTAAGCTATTTGTAAAAAGAAAACAGCGATTTTTCAGATGAAACATTAATTTTTTAGAGCATTGATTTATGTCAATGCTTTTTTTTTTTTAACAGGATGGAAATAAATTTTTTTTTTTATTGTGACAGATTGTTGGGGTTTTTTTGGGAAAAATAATGTTATATAATTGCGGAAGGATCTTTTTTATATTATCATTTTTCGTTGGTTATATCTTATCATTTGGTTTAGTTAGGCTTAGAACTATTTGGCTTAGTGCACGTGCAGGTGCACACATTGAGTGTAGGTGTTCACGCTCACATGCGGAGGATGTGACAATTACAGATGTCATAATAAAAACCCCAGATAGGAAATGAGACTGGGGTGTGGATGATGTCATACCCTGAAGCAAAGGGCTGAGAATTTTGGTGATTTTTGAAAAAGCAGTGAGTTGAGATCTGACGCTGGACGAAGCGAGTTGATTTTTGGACCTGGGCGAGGCCAGTCCAGTTGGGTCTACAGGATGCGCCGTGCGTTAGTTGGGTCAGTTAGTTGAGATTTGAAGCTGGAAGAGGTGAGTCCAGTTGGTGGCCTGTGGGATGCACCGCGCGTTTGTTGGGTCAGATGGAACGGTCAGCATAGTAAAAATTCTGTCTCTCTCTCTCTCTCCTTGTGTTGAAAGACTAAACTCAAGAAGTCAATAAACGTTTTGTACCTGAACTAAAGAAAGTCATCAGTGTTTTGTGTATTTCCATACATATGCATATTTTGGCTATGCTACAAAAATATACACACACACACAGACGAGGGTCATTCAAAAACTTCTAAGCCTCAACCAAAGGGAAGAGTCATGGGCAATCACAGGCACATGTATATATTTACAGATACACTTGTACATATATATTTGCACACACATGCATGTACACATATATATTCCTACACACATGTACGAATCTATGTGTATTTACAAACAAATGCATA